>CABHPP010126015.1:0-19960 GCA_902168425.1 Peromyscus attwateri
AGAGAGAGAGAGAGAGAGAGAGAGAGAGAGAGAGAGGGGAGGGGGGAAGAGAGAGAGAGAGGTGGCTTGCCTCTGAGAAAATCCAATGATATCATTTCAAAAGGTAAGAGAAAGGCTCAAAATTAAGAATGTGAATAATTTATGCAAAGCTGTTATTACTATTTGAAAGTACAGCTGCCAGTCAGCTCAAGTCAGAAACAATGGTCTGAGGTTGATTCTTCCAAACCAGGTGAAATACAACCTCACCAATCCTCACACAATGCCACAATGTATGTTAAGAACAGGGCTACATAAGCAATAGGCTCAATTAGAAAGATTCTCAGTTATTGATGACCTTCTAACCATGACTTTCAAGTTTGTCTTGCTCTAACACTCCTGAGTTATAAGCTCATCAATAACTCATTGAAAAATGGTATGTAGAAAGTCACTGAAAACATGATACATTTCTAGTCAGTCTAGCTGGTAAGCAGGAAGATCTTTGTACACTCCTTTTGACATAAATTTATGGCCATATTGAACATGGTCTTTGGGTAAACATCATTTCAGCACTGTTTACATTGTCTTTCATTTTAAGTAATCTTGAGCTCTAAATGGTTTGAGAGCTAACAAAATAGATATCAAAGCACATTAAATATATTTTCTAATACAATAGAAATCTATATTCAATTATACAAATTAATTAGTGACATTAATCTAAATAATCTATATGAATAATGTTTAAAGATGTGAGAAGAAAAAGAAAATAAATCATTGCCTTACCTACATATTTTAAGCATAGACATACAAGTTATATATAACATATATATAATATTTCAGGATTTTATACTGCAAATTGAAAAAAAATTTAAATTCACTTTTGGAAATCTTAGAGTGCTAGAAAGTAAGGAAGTGTGCAAAATATGATGAGGGTGTTTCCAAAGGATTTAGGAAACAGAGTCAAAGAGTTCCCAAAATTCTAAGTCTGGAACAATGCAAATGCAATGAGTATGGACAATAAATACAAAATGTAATGGCCCATAGCCCTGAAATGAGTAATTTTCTTGAATCTATTCTAGAAGGAGGGAAATCAGGAGGGAAGAAGGAAAGAAGATGGTTTCCCTAGGAAATGTTGTTTATTAGAAGACATACAACACATGATACAAGGTCACTATCTGAAAACACTACCATCAACTAGTGATAACTTTAAATGTATGATGATTTAGAGTCGATTAATGTAAATATTACTGGACTAAAAATAAAATGAGAACAAATATTTAGATAGCCTCTAAGTATCTATTCACAAGTTAAATCACTTAATAAGGGTAATGGGAGACACAGTTACTTCATTAAAATCTGGCAGACATCATCTTCCATAAAGAGTTCGGTGTAGTTGGTTTTTTTTATTTTTTTTACTCTTTGGGGGCCTGCCACCCAGCTCCCAAGTAAACACACAGAGACTTAATCTTACTTATGAATGCCCTTAGGCTGGCTAGTTTCTAGCCAGCTTTTCTAACTTAACTTAAATTAACCCATTTTTCTTCTTCTATGTTTTGCCCCTGGGCTTTTTACCTTTCTTTATTCCATATGTCTTTTTTTTTTCCTTCTCACTCTGTGGCTGGCTGGGTGGTTGACCCCTGGCATCCCCCTTCACTTCTCCTTTTCTTGCTCCCCACTCTTCTTTCAAGCCTAGATTTCTCCTCCTATTTATTCTCTCTGCCTGGCTGCCCCACCTATCCCTCTCCTTCCAAGTTATTAGCGGTTCAGCTCTTTATTAGACCAATGAGCTGTTTTAGGCAAGGAAACTAACACAGTTTCACAAATAAACAAATTCAACATAAAAGAATGCAACACATCTTTGCATGATTAAACAAATTCTCCACAGCATAAGTGAATGTAACACATCTTAAACTAATATTTCACAACATTTTGGTGTTAGAATTGGCACTATAATGATAAGATGACATCATATACCACTGAGAAACAAAGCAATTGGGAGTATTAAACATCACTTCTTTTGGCTTTATTGTCAAAGAGATACAATAGAGGAGAAGCATGGAGGTGCATAGCTATAATCTCAGCCTCCAGGAGGCTGAAGCAGAAGGATCACAAGATGGAGTTCAACCTGGATCATGTAGTGAGACCTTTTGTCCAAAAGAATACAACAAACAACAAAACAACAAAGGAGTAAAATGCAATAGCATGGGTTTCATCAAACAAGCCAAAGCTGAGGAACATTCCTGTATTCTAATTAAAAATAGTTCATGAAGATGGTGACTAAGAAAATGATACAAATGAGGCTTGTACTAGCTGAGAACAAGTGCAATCTCCTTGTATTTATAACTACATTATAATTACAGAGGATGCTAAAATTTGAAGAATTTGGGTGAGGAAGTGCAGGTAAATTATATTGTTTCTATTGCTTTCTGTTAGTCAATTAAACATTGAAAATAAAATAATAGTGTAAAAGTTCTATGAATTTTTTATAAGTAACTTTTAGAGAAACCTAGTACAAAGATTCAGAAGCACATAATAAAGAGACTGAGAGTTTAGGAAAAAGGGGTTTATCATGTTCATCCAGAACCTTGTTCCAGCTCCCTTCCTTCACACAACTGAGACCAGTTCACTCTCTTCAAGTTCGCCCAAGGGCACATCTTCAGAACAAACCTCATTTTCATTCCATTTATTTAGTTTTGAAGATTCACTTTTTTTTTATTTGTATGTGAGTGTCAGTGTGGTGAATAACATGTGTGTAGGGGGTATCCAAAGAGGCCAGGAAAGGGTATGGGATTTCCTAGAGCTGGAGCTTTAAGAGACAGTGAGTTGCCCAACATGGGTGCTGGGAAGAGAATTAGGGTCCTCTGGAAAAATAGTAAGTGCTCTTAACTGTTGAGCCATCTTTCCACATCCACAAAACCTAACTAGGCAAGAAACTGTTGGACACCATAAGCCAGTCTATTGTAGCAACACATCAGTAGGACGGCTAATGTAGTTCAAATCATGTGCCTGGTGTCTACAAGAAGTCTTCTGTCTAATTCCACTACACTCCCATTGTTCTTCTTACTTCTTCCGTTCTTTAAGCATGAGAGCAAGAACTTTCCCTTGCTCTGTCACCTATTTCTTAATGATAGACTCCCAGGTGCCAAATACTTACCAGCATGCCCAGGCAGACACCATCCTTCGAATTTCCTCATTACTTCAAATTGACTGTCATTATAAACCATCCCCTTGTATTCATTCTCTGTTTTTCTTGTCTGCTTTTCATAATCTGCTGGTGTTGGCCATCACAAACTTTCCGTAGCTGGAGCTGGTTGACGACTGCCTGCCTGTGGGCTCACAAAGGCTACGGAGTACTTGGTCAAATTTCAGTGCTGCAGACACTGACTTCATGTCTGTCATGGTTCAACTTACATGTTAACGCTGGTAGCTCCTCATAACTCAAACCTGCAACCCCCACAAAGAGGTGAAACTCACCCCGATTATGTATGTGAAGAGATTCTGAGAGGTGTCAGCAAGGGGTTTGGCAGCTTTACCTTTCAACAATGCTTTTCATATCCTCACCACACAAAGATGAGCTGATGGCTCCTCTCAGTGGAGTAGGGACCAGAGATAGATGACTTGGGATGCAGAATGAAAGCAGGTGATAGACTCTTCCTTCTTTCTCAAAGGAAAATCAATTTCTACAAATCAAAATTTTACCCATGGCTGATTGTGTGAGGTTCTCAGTTCAGAGTATTTGTAAATAACTTGGAGGACCAGTGGTACACTGTGATTTGTCGTTCTTCTTAGTTGTACACCTTGTGATGCATATAAGCTAAATGTGACCTTATGAAACATAAAACAAATTGTCCACTCTCTGGAACTTAGCATGACTTACTGTTCTCTAATATACAGTGCATATGCGACACCCCTTATTCATGATGTACAGTAGAATGTATTGTTTAGAGATACTTTATACTACCTTAGAAGCACAAATTATCCTAGAAGTAATCTAGAAGTTAGGAAATTGATCCACCATGATCAAGTAGGCTTCATCCCAGGGATGCAAAGGTGGTTCAACATACGAAAGTCCATCAATGTAATACACCATATAAACAAACAGAAAGAAAAAAACCACATGATCATCTCACTAGATGCAGAAAAGGCATTTGACAAAATCCAACACCCCTTCATGATAAAGGTCTTGGAGCGATCAGGAATACAGGGAACATACCTAAACATAATAAAGGCAATTTACAGCAAGCCAACCGCCAACATCAAATTAAATGGAGAGAAACTCAAAGTGATTCCACTAAAACCAGGAACAAGGCAAGGCTGTCCGCTCTCCCCATACTTATTCAATATAGTACTTGAAGTTCTAGCCAGAGCAATAAGACAACATAAGGAAATCAAGGGGATACAAATTGGAAAGGAAGAAGTCAAACTTTCGCTATTTGCAGATGACATGATAGTATACATGAGTGACCCCAAAAATTCAACCAAGGAACTCATACAGCTTATAAACACCTTCAGCAGCATAGCAGGATACAAGGTTAACTCAAAAAAATCAGTAGAAGTTAGGAAATTGAGATACTTTTCTTGCACTTGTCTTATGGATGGTGAGAACCTTTATGCTTAGTTGGAGTTTGTTTTTTCTTATTTGTTTGCAAAGGCATTATCAAAGCCATGAGTTAAATTTTATGCAAAAGTAAATAAGTGGTTAGTAATACTAAAGGGAATTTAAACTACATTGATGTAGTGTTCAGTTCAGTAGATATCAGCCATATATATGTATTTAACTTGAATCTTAAACTAATTCATTTGATTACTCAGTTGCACAAGCTACATTTCACACTCTCAACAACTACACGTGGCTAGTGGTTATCATACAGCCAGGATATTTCTATAATTGGGAACGTGAACTCCGGGGATTTTATGATGGTAATGTGCATAGAATTTTTGAGTGGTATCACAAAGAATGGGTTAATTCTCAAGAGGATTCAATCATATCATAGTGAGAAGCAGGGCAGGTCATTGAATGCTAAATGCACATTTTTTCCTAACAAAAATATTCATGACCTTATGAATAGAATTAGGCTAAATTTCTCTATGATATCATATGTTCATGTGAAATGATTTTCTCTGCTATGACACTAGCCAATATGTATTCCTTGCTGTAAGTTTTAAACATCCAATCACAATTTTCTCCTGACTCATTAGCAGCCCACAGTACCTTGAAAATATAAGATGCCTATCTTACAAAGTCAGTGTAACATATAATGTCTCATTTAGAAAAATGTATCCAGATACTCCTCCATACAAATATATGTAGGCCAATTTTCAAATCTTCTCAAGTGTTAAATCCCACATACTGTTGAATTAGATCAGACCTAAAAGTAATAGCTCTAATGATAGTAATAGTCTGATAATTTCAATCTGGAGAGAGTCCATGTCACACATGCCATTTAAATGTTAAACACATTTTTTTTCACACTTTCTTACCACTTCTCAAGTTATATAAGACCAGCAGTCTCCTGGCCTCAGAAACTTGGAGGTAAGTGACCCTTTGTGAATGCCCTTTGTGAATCCCACAGTCTGCTGAAGAAGGTAGGTAAGCACACAAACGTGGGATGCTTAATACAGGTCAGTGTGCTTAGAAACAGTGGTAAATAACCATCCATGTAGCAGACTAGATGGTCAAATACTTCAAAATTTTCTGACTAGTTGCCATTGGTAAGGCATGCTAAGAATGACTGGTCATATCTAACACATTGTCTCCTCACTTCAGATACACAAATTGCTGACAAAAGAAAAGGCTGACAGAATATTCATGGACACTGGTCCTGCTATATACAGGCTCTGGACCTAAAGTACCCACTCGCATTTGTCATTTGTCCCATGCTAATTATTACGGTTTGAGTTTGAAGCATCCTTCAAAAGGGGCTCGTGTGTTAAAGGAATGGTCTCTGGTGGTACTATTTTAGGAAGTCCTGTAAACTTTAGAATGTAGGACCTAACTAGAGGATGTATCACTCGGTGACACATCCTTGGGGTGCCATACTTGGTGGGCCCATTATTGCCTCTCTCTTTTTTCTATTCACCATGAGGTACCTCTGAAGGCGTAGTTTCCTTCTTCTGTGGTATGGGGAAATAGAACAGTTATCTAAGGGAAGTAGAAATTTATCCGAAGCACACTAGTACTTAGTACTCTAGTGTTTATAGCCTCAAAAAGAAAAAAGATAAATAAATGAGAACACGTAATGAGTGAAGAGAAGCAAATGCAACAAAAAAACAAAACAAACAAAAACAAAAACAAGGATTTGGAGCATGGCTTAAAGGGACTGAGGAATAAAAGCGTGCAAAGAAAAAAGTCAGAGTGACCAGAGGAGAAGGAGACACTGCAGAGCCATAAGACACAAAGAAAGAGTCTGAAGGGATGTCAGGACTAGGAACACATGGCCAGACCAGGTAAGTAGCACCAAAGGGCCTGGAGACATCTGAGAAATGAATTCCACTAGTGGCGTGAGAATTTAACTACTCAGAGTAAGCTTAGCAAGAGGATGGGTTGGTCAGAAAAGCATCTCAGGAGTGCATGTTAAAGATTTCAGTGGCCAACGGAAATGAGCATCACATGACATTATTGTTCATAAGAAAAGAGACTGAGGAATCTGAAAGCTGAGTAGGTGAATTAATCAGTCAAGACATTGGTCTTGGCAATGATGCATCCAGTATCCTTAAGGTGGGAATCATGACATCTATTTCCTTCACTCAGTGAACATTCTGGAGACAGAGGGAACTGTGTCTTTAAATTCCACGAACTGAACTATTTCTATACTAACATGTAACCTACTACATATGTTCCAAATATGAAAAAAAAACACTCTGATTTCCTACAAGTTTCTAATTAAATGTTAGCAGTATTGGATGTTTAATTGAAAAATAGCTGAATATTTTCTAGCAAGTAAAGTTTTCTTCTGCCATACTCCTCCTCCAAACCCCTGTAACAGAAGTTCTAGAAATCTAATTAGTCTCTTATTAATTTCAAACATGTTCTTTTTAAAGATATATGTTTGCTCAGTTTTGTAAAGTTAAGCAAACTTGTATTTTTGTGTAGTTAGTAGGCATTCATTCCATCTATGTATTTCTTGAAGCTTGCTTTTTGGCAGATAGCATTCCAGGTGTTTGGAATATATTAGTGAAAGAAACAATGGTCCCTTCTGTAGTATATCTGACCTTCCATAGAAAGAACTAATACACACAATGAATAAAGGAGCCACATTAAGGTCACAGGCATCTATAACCCAGCACTTGGAAGAGGGAAACAGGATATCAGGAATTCAAGGTCAGCCTCGCCTATAAAATGAGTTCAAGGTTTGCCTCAGTTATGTGAGACCTTTCTAAAAAGATACATATAAAAAGTAACTCCATGTGTATAAAAAGTAACTCCAAGTGACAGAAAGGCAAGCATTATACAGAGGAGAGCCCAGGAGGCAGCAGATGTAGTGTGGAAAGGATAGGTTTGTGGAAGGAGGCAAGTTGTGGTGGCAACTGGACCTTAGATTAAAAAACAAAAAATTGCTCTCCCTAGAGTCTACTCCAGCTGTAGATGCAGATCTCCTGTCCTTTATTTAAGAGGAGGAAGGATGATTTTAAGAAGCTTGAAGGCCTGGTCATAAAGCTACTTCTGGATTCCATGTTCTTTCTTACTTCTTCCAGTTCCCACTGAAAATGTCCCTAGCATTGTCCTCCAGATTCTGCCTTTATTAGTTCTCATCCTATTCCCGGGCATTATAAGGTCGCCTTCTTACATTTCTTTATAATGTCAAAGGTCCATTTTGAAACTTCAATTTCAAGCTGAAAGAATGTGTCCTCTGAGGATGGAGATCATTGAAATCTTCACAGACAGATGCTAATGCATTAAATGCAATTTCTGTGCAATTTAAGATTGCTTTATTTCCTTGCTGAGTTACTCATTCCTCACTATTTGTGCCTAGAACTATATGTGTTAATCCCGTGCAGAGATACAGTGTGATTTAATTAAGAAATTCCAGGAGGGTAGGTATTGTGTCTGCTCCTCACTTTCACAGTCCTCAACGCACATCATGAATATGCAGCCACTTTATCATGAATTCGCAGCTTTCCAATTACTACCTAAGTGACCCCAGCAAATGATTTAACCTCTCTATGCTTAGATTCCATGTTGAAAACAGATATTAACCAGGGTAATTGCCTAATTTACTTTCTGAAGGGACATTTTTGTGAATGGTAAAGAACGCTTATAGTAATTACTCTAGCAAAGCAAGCATAAATATATAAATTCAGACTGTTCAAATTAACCCAGGACATATGGTCATCTTACTAATAAATACTAAGATGATTGTTTTTGAGATGGGGCTTCACTCTACATACCAGGCTAGGCTGGAATTCACCCTGTAGCCCAGACCTGTCTCAGTCTTGCTGTGATGTTCCTGCAAAATCCTGGGGATTACAAGAATGAGATACCACACCAAGTGCCCAGCATCATAAAAGCATAAAATATACAGATAACACTCAAAACTACAGGTACATTAAATGTTCTATAATGATTATTAATATTTTACATTTTACATATATTTACATTATAATATTTTTACATATTGGTTTAGAAAAACTGCCAGCCATTTTGTATATATTAGATGCCACCCTGACTCAAGATATGGGACTGCTATTACATGTCTGCCACCTTTATATTTTCTCCTTGTAGCATACTCCAAACTTGAAGTCTCTCAAACACCAATACATTTTTATAATCTGGATGCAGTAAATAAAAGACTTTGATGAACTGAAAACTTCTTTGTTGGCATCGAATCTTATGTGGATACTTAAAAGAGCTGTTCTATTTTTTGAATGAGTCCTGAAGGATTATTTTGAAACTGTTCTGAGTCTCCCCCTTTAAAGGCAGAATCATTTCAATACCTTTAATTTCCCCTCGTGAGTATAATTTCCAGTCCTTTCATTTATGTGGTTCTCCAATGAGTCCTATACAAAGTTCATTAAACTCCTTGAGGAGCCTAAAATTGGACATTGTTCTCTAATAACAATAAAACGTTGAGTACAGCAAGAAGATAACACAGAAACTGTTGTATGCAAATTTGGCATCCTAGAAAAGTATTTGTGTGTGTATTTTTAGTATCATTTCTTGAATTGTTACTTTCTGTGGAAATAAATACAGCTCCTGGCTCCAAAGAGATTACCATAAAAACAAAACCACAGATTTGTCTAGGACGTTAAGATCTTTCTGTGACACAGATTCTGGAGAAGAGAGAGCATCATAAAAACTGAGCCTGTGTCTGTTTTCAATTGTTACTACATCACAAATGTCTAGCAGAGGATTGAACACATCATAGACTACTAGCAAGTATTTGCTGAACAAATGAGTATCTGAATAGACATGAATTCATGAACATAAGCACAGATGAAAAAAATTAAATAGATGTGATTAATCATATTTTATTAGAGTTATAAACCAATAGTAATATCAGATACTAACATCTACTTACCCACTTATGAAATGTTTATCAAAAATCTCTCTTGCTGGATATTGAAATTTTGAGAGAAAACTAAGATTTAATCATAGTTAAATTACAAACATAAAGAAAATGTAAGTTAGATGAAATAAACAAAGAACTTCAGTATACACAAAAAATAATACATGAAAAGTAAGTTATCCTATAAATGCAAAGGCATTTAATAATAAGAGATCAAAAATGACTCCATTAAAGATATCTATTGTTGGACTGGAAAGATGGCTCAACATTATCAGTTCCCAGCATTATGGCTCACAACTGTTTGTAACTCCAGTTCCAGGGGGTCCAATACCCTCTTCTGAATTCTATGGGCACAAGGCACACACATGGTACACCTACACATATGCAGGCAAAGCATATTCATAAAATGAATTAACAAATATTTTAAGAATTATTTTATAAGAGCTATTGCATGTCAAACTCAAAATGAAAACCCATATGATCATAGTAGCAGTTGATCAAAGATGTTTGATAAATTCAGTATTTCTGGAATCTGTGCTAGAAAACTGGATACATGGCAGAATCCTTAAGTACACATAGAATTAATCAGAAACTATCATAGAGTTTGGTCTAAAAGGGCATATCATCAGAGTCATTTTCAAGTCAGAAGCAAGTCTGTAATTTGGCACCATTAATCAGTGTTCTAACAGGCGTGTCCAGCTTTGACACTGCAACATGCCATTGTCATCAGCAAAGTTCAGACTAGAGAACTGCCTGGTCATGCTACAAAAAAAAAAAAAAAAAAAAAAAATCTACCCCCAAATCTCATAATGTTTTAAATAAGTTTACAATTTGTCTTGGATATTTATAGCTATTCTAGGGATGGCTGTACGTGCCCCTGGGCCACAGGTTGGGTGGAGAACATACTTTAAAATAATGAATACTAAAAACTTTATTTTAACTGAAGCAGGGAGACCGGGATGGCAATTAGTAGCATATGTGTACTGATGGCAAACTATACAAAGACGCACATTACACAGCTCCTAGTGTCCATCTCGAAGGAGGGGAGTTACAGGAGTGTTCCTGTTTCCCTACTTACAGTTCTGTATTTGACGTGGTGGGAGTGGTCATAGGTCTATATTTAAAAGTTACATTCCCATCCTCATACAACATAGAATGTAAATATGGTCAACTGATATAGCTATATCTAATGGGGTAGAATCTTGACATAAAGAATGGAGCAGAACGCCTCACACAGCCTTGAAGCAGGGGTGGGGGGCTTGGACCTGCCTCTACTAAATGTACCTCCCCACTGGAGGCCTTACCTTCTTGTAGGAGGGAATGGGGGGTAGGCTGGGAGGGGGAGGTTGGAGGGGTGGGAGGAGGGGAGAGGGGGATCTTTAATTGTTATGTAAAATGAATTAAAAAAAAAGAAATAACAAAAGAAAAGAATGGAGCAGGAGGCAATAAATAAGGTGTCAGGAGAGAGTGTGAACAAGAAACAAAGGAGAAATGTTGTTTTTTATGAAAGGTTAGTTTTTATCATTAATTATGTGCACACGTATGTGTCTGTGTGTAGGTGTACACACTTGAGTGCCCACTACAGATAGAGTTGTCAGATCCTCCTGGAGTTGGGAGTCACCCAAAGTGGGTTCTGGAAACTGAACTTAGGTCCTCTTTAGGAACAGTCCATGCTCTTAACCACTGAGCCATATCTCCAACCCCCAGAAATGACTTCAAAAAGCAAAAATAATATATGAGATTAAGGAGTGTAAAGGTAGAAGGTATTCATTCTCCGCTTCTATGACAAAACACCAGAGACAGGAGCATATGAGAAAAAAAAATGTTTGATTTTCCTCACAGCTCCACAAGTCCCCGTGTGTTAATCTGGCCTCAGCATCTTAAGGTCCTGTGGTGCAAGGCAGAGTGTCACAACAAAGAGCTTCTGAGTGACAAGTGGTCAGAAGGATCTTAAAAGCAAGAGTGTAGAGATAGATTCATGTCCTAGACAGAAGACAAAAAGTTGGTGTAAGAATTTATCTCATTACTCAAAATAACACACACTCCAAAGCTTACTAAATTTCTAAACTTTTCTACTTAATGTGTTTGCATCACAATTGACCACCCATAACCAAAACTGTAGATAAAAGAAAACCACAGATGAAGGAAAACTACTATAAATCAAAGCAAAGCTGACCAAAGACATGACTCTTCAGTCTCCTCTTTTGGGCTGAGTCACCTTGGTCCTAATTGTTTCAACACAACTGAAGAAACCACAGTGGCCAAGAAAAGAATCATGGAACTGATGCTGAGGAGCCTCTAGACTCCTAATGTATCCCACTCTTTGGAGTGCCTGATTTCACTACATCACACTCGGAAAAGGTCACCTAGACTCCTCCATCTATCTCCATCCTGCCAGAGAGCAGCTGCAATGTATTTACCGTCAACCGAGAAACAAATCTATATTTATCTGGATGTGGAGGATGCTGAATTTACCGACAATTGACAAATGAGTCTGGAATGAGAATGCATATAGAAATAGCCTACAGTGTGCCATTATGTTGTGACATAAATATATAGTCTCTTCCCTCAATTTATGCCAGAAGCAAATGAGCAATGCTTCTGCAATGTAGGTAATTTCTCATCTACATTAGTCTGCCTTCTTTTGTTTTATTTCTCCCTGAGACTTTAACAGTGATGAAGAACAATCACATTAACTAAAGTGAAAATAGGCTCTCATGAAATTCATACCAGAATTAGTAAAAAATTTAAAGCCTGCATGTCAAGTTACTTGTTTAATAGAAACCTAAATTGTAATCCTTGTCTCTCTCCATATACTTGTTTGTATAAATATATAAGATGTGAAAATACAGAGAGCTGTACAGTAGTAATCTACTACAGCTCTTACTACAGGATAAGCAAGCTTTTTCAAAATTTCCAAAATAACATTTTCAGTGATGTGCTATGATCAAGCACTTAAGAACATATCAGAAGGTATTATTTTAAAAGCTGACTTTCTGTTTTACCATATCTGTGATTTGTTAAGCTATTTTCTCAGTTCATTACCTTTGATTTCCATGTGAGCCACATGGAGTTACTCTGGATATTAAATTCACAATATATCCAAAACCTAAGTTTAGTGTCTGATGTATCCTGGGTACCTAACATTACTTAGTTATTAGTACAGGAAGTATTAAGAATTGAGCATTAGTCATAATTGTTGTAATACCATGACCTTATTCAGTATAGGCAGTCGATCTCCCAAGCCATTGATACCAGTGTGGTACTGAATCTTTTTCCAATTTACTTTCCTAAGGATCAGCTCTGTGTGGTGGTTCAAATAGCCACTATATAAATTAGGAACACACATTCATACTCATTTTGATTTCTAAAGAGCTTTCCTTATTGTCTAACTTTGCTGATCGCTGCAAGACCCAGTTCTTAATGAAGCTAAATGGCAAAGATCTTCCCTATACCCTTCGTCCACAGTCACATATTATTTACTCTCTTATTGCCCATCACCTACATCACTAATAAAGATCAAGGCCACAGGAGCTACTGAAGACCAGACTGACTGATCTAATCTTAACCAATCACCAAATAATGACAGAATGTCAAGATCAGCACAAAATTCCCACATGTGGGAAAAAATCATACATTTTGTGAATAAATTCTTTTGGGTACTTGTCATTTCCAACTGGAAAAGTAAGCATTTTTAATATCGTAATGACGGTCACAGTTAGGTCAAAATATTTTCTGTTTTGAGATAGTCACTTAATTTCCTAAAGAGATAAATGAGGAAATGACTCATTCTTTACAGAAGTGGTTAAAGCCTCAATAGAAGGATTGTGATTATTTTGATCTATCATTGAGAATGCTTCCAGATCTCAAAGTGAGCCATCATTTCCACCTTTATTTTTTTTTTTTCAGCGTTGCGGTCTATCCCAGGGCCTGGCATATGTTAGGTGATTAACAGCTACGTTTCATTCCTGATCTTAGTTCCCAGGGTGGAAGTGCCCACTCTCGTCACTGATCCAAGGGAACCATGGCTTCTCTTCCAACTAAAGTTATTTAACAAAGGTGTGCACAGGGAAAAAAAAAAGAAAAAAAAAGTTTTTAGTCATGAAAAGACATAGTGAGCTTCCTTCCCATCAACATCTTGGTTTCCAATATCACTTGCCAATAAAAAAGATGAGGGTACATTGGAAAATAGCCAAGACTAGAAAGGATAGGAAATGTAAAAAGAGATAACTCTACAAAGTAAGAAAAGACAAACCAAAATAAGGAAAAAATATTGCTGGGAATGGTAGAACATGCCTTTGACCCCAGCACTTGGGAGACAAAGCCAGGCAGATTACTGTGAGTTAACCCTAGGCCAGTCCGGTCTGCAAAGTGAGTTCCAGAACAGCCAGAACTACACAGTGAGACTCTGTCCAAAATTACTCCAAATAAATAAAAAAATACAAATATAAGTACATAAATATATAAATAAGAAGAAAAGAACAAAGGAATGAAAGAGAGAGAGAGAAAGAAAGGAAGGAAGGGAGGGAGGAAGAAAGAAAGAAAGAAAGAAAGAAAGAAAGAAAGAAAGAAAGAAAGGGAGGAAGATGGGGGAAGAAAGGAAGAAAGATTTCAAGAAAATCTCAGTTGGGGAATGTTCTAGAAAACGTCTTGCCAACGCTACTTGAAAATGTGGATGTTACTAAGCACAAGAAAAGTCTGAGAAAGCACTAGGCCCCCAAAGAGGCAAGACTACTCACTACAGTGCAGTGTTACAGAAGCAGGCAGGATAGAGAAAGATGTGAGTGGCAAACTAGAAATCTGAACAGGTACAGAACTTAATAATACATCAAAATTTAGTCAGTAGCTGCGACAAATGCATGCTCACATAAAAGGTTAGTGACAGACGCCAGTGACTCTTACATATACAAGTACCCTCTGAGCACTCTTCCCTACTCTACAAACCTGAAATAATACAAATTCGATTTAAAGGGGACAGTAAGCATTTTACTGTGAATTTTGTGAGTTTCAAATTTAAATGATTTTCATTCAATTTCTTCCTGAAATAAAATTGTTAGATTTAAGTGCAGTTGCTATATGGAACTTGGATAGAATGTTCTGTCAAAAAAAATGCAGGTGCCTAAATAATTTTCACTTCCAGAACTGATCTTATGACACAGATCTTTAGCAAATTATTTCAGTGGGGTATAATTTGGCAGAACAGGAGTGGGAGAATTGCAATTTTTTATATAACACAAATATAATTGCAATTGATTTCCAGCAAGTCTCCTGAACAGAACTAGTACTGTCTTTTAAAAATTTCTCTGAGAAGGAAAAATGCTAAAAACAAATTTCATGTAGTATCGATGATAATTTTAGGGCTGAGGTACACCCCTCAAGGCACAAATGATGGAAGTTTTCCTTCTCAGTTCTCCTCATCACACTCAAGGTGCATGTTGGGAGTATCAGATTTATAATAATCCTCTTAACAACAAGAATTCTTTTCTACATTACCCATTTTCCCGGAGCAATTTCTGTCGTTATTTGGCTATACAATTAACTAAAATGATAGAAAGTGTTCTGCCTTTAAAACAAAATGAAATTAAATGGTAATGCAGTAATCTATCAATTATGAAGAGGCTATTGATAGATCCAAATGGCTTAGTGTGAAAATATTTTGTTGGATTAATAATATATTTAATGCTATGTACTCATGATTACAGCAGGGAATAAAATATTATTTTAGTTAATCTCCCTCTGTCAGTGCCTGGAAAATGTTATAATCGAAGGGATTATTCTTTTCTGACACATGATAATGGATAATACTGTATGACAGCCCATTTTAAATTATCTCAATTTCTAGATTTACAGCACCAGTAAGTAGAACAAAGAAGCCCTTTTAGCCTAACTTCATTTCCCAAAACATCTATTTATGATCAAATGTACTATCACAGTATGTATGCATTCCTGTCTTACCTACTGCCATATTTTTGTGAAGTACTTTGAGTGGTTTACTACTCATGTGTATATCAAAGAAAATTCTAATTGTGGAAAGTATATCTGCACAAACATGTTGTACAATCAGATTCTAGCATTGAGTGTGAGTTAGCTTAATGCCAGTCAAAAACACTCAGTCATCCTTAGATGGCCCTCTAACCATAGATGAATGAGTGGTTTCATTTATGTCTCTCTACTTTCGCCAAACAATGGCCATTTCATTTGAACTGTTTTTAATGGTTGTCCAGTGGGTTAAATTGAAACAAAATAATATCCCCTGCAGCCCAGAATTCCTGGGATTCTTGAAAGTCATACTTTGCCTTTTAAATGGCTTTTGCCCAGAACATTCAACACTTCAGACCATATTTTGATAGTTGGGCTATATTTCCTGCAGAATTTCAATAGGATTACTGCAAATAGCAAGTCAGGGGGTCTGCTCCTTGTTTACGCCTTCTCTTTTTTCACTTCTAGAGACATTTCTCCCCATTGCAAATGTACAAAAATACCTAGATAGAATTGCTTTGCCCTCTACCAATAGGTAGGTCTGTGGAACACAGTTGCATTCGGGCCGAAGTGGCTGCCTTTCCTCAATTCTCTCCCAGGTTTGCAGCCAGCTCTTCAGAGTCCTCTCACCCACAGGGATGAAATTCTTTGACTAGTATAGCCATTCAGTACTCCACTGCAGACCACGACTCACATAGGGCTAAATGAAAGGAAGGAAGGCCTTTTCTTCCTTAATTGAGGAACACTAAAGGAGGAAAGGGGACACAAGAAAAATGATCACCATGAAAAGGAAGTTAAAATGATTTTATTGAACTGGCTGCAGTCCTAGCCACCTAGAGGATGAAGTAATAACAATCAGTCACATTACGGTAGGTGATTAATATTACAGCTGATCCTAGCATCCCCCACCATCCATTCATCAGCCTCTCAAGGAGGCGATATTCACATTCCTTCGCTGCTTGGCTCTCTATTGTAGTGTTGGTGCATCTTTTTCACATTAAAGACTACAAAATACAGCTTGTAAGGCTATTCCATGTAAGAGGGAGAGAAGCTATTTTAATGTTTTTTTTCTTCTATTGTTTTCTTTCTTTCATTGGAAGTATATTTTTTTCATACAATATATTCTATGATTTTCCCATGAAGCTGTTTTTAAATGGTGCAAGGAACTTTTAAGGGATTATGATGTTATCAAACCAATTTTAAATTATAAATATTTTATTTTAAGGCACACCTGGATGCTTAAAGATGGCAGGAACATATTCATCACAAAGGAACATATTAAAGAAAAAATTTTGAAAACCTCAAATTCTTTCTTCTATATCCTCAGCAGATACTGCTATGCTTCTACTCTTACTGAAATTAATCCCCATTTCCAATACTTAGAAATGTAGACACCATTGGAGATCAGATTGTAGCATCCTACATGTAGTAGACTATGGGAAAAGCTAGCACATCCTACCAATGGAAGAACAGCAGCCCATATATATATTTGATCAAAGATGGATGAAATCATTTGCAGACTAACTTAAACTTCACAGTACTTAAGTCTCTTATGTGATCTTTTGTGGTAAGTTTTCTTCTTCCCACATTAAATATGAGGAAATTTGGTTTTAAGGGGCAATACAACTAAAAAAGAATGCGATTAGACCAGGTTCCAATTATGACTATAAATGTTATTTCCAATCCTACATTTCTATCCTTTGACAAAACACCATCAATTTCATATCTGTCTTCCTTCAAGAGAAATGCTTTCGACACAGAGAAGCATCTAGTATGTGCCAAAGTTGTGTTTAGTATACAGTCTTTCTACACTGAATACATTACTTGGGGAGCAGAACAATTGTTGTTTAACTGCTCCATTCCGGGAAAATTGTCTCCAAGGAGGTCTGTATTTCTTCAGGATTAAAAACCCCACATCACGTGCTCAGCCTCTCCCTGAGGTCTGCATGAGTGACACAAGGGATTTCAAAATGCTGTTGGGAGAGAGACTTGATCATCTTGACAAAGTTTCCAGCTGACCCTTCTTCACTCACCCATCCTCTTCCGGTTCTGTGACAGGCTCCCTTTGCTCTTTCTCTCAGCCCTCCATCGCCTTAGTCTCCCCACACTTTTCCTTCACAAAAACACACTGCCGTGAGTTTGCCTCCTCCTTTTCATCTCACTTGGCTGTTTTTCATTGACCTAAATCATATTCACTTTAATTTGATTTTTCAAAATTCAGAGGGGTTGGTTTGACAATTTTTTTCTTTCAAATCTAAAGCACTATTTGCAGTTATTCAGGTTGTGATCAAAAACTGTATTTTTTATATTTCATAGAATTAATTTTATAAACTTGTAGATGATATATGTTAAAAACATTTTTGTGTTATGAAACTTTGATCTGACAGGCAGCTCAATGTGTATCAAACAATTAACTAAACAGAGCTTTCACACAAACAATCACAGATTGCTGTCAATTATGCTATTCACTTTTCACATTTCTGTTGACTATTCATATGAGAAATTATTTTTAAAATAGACTTATTTTCATATAATATTAAATATAACTTAAGTGTAAATGTATTCAAGCAAAAGCTGAAACTGCTCACTTCACAGTAATTTGAAGAATCTGTGGAATTTGGTTTAAAATATGATTTTATGCATTTATGCTTTCATAACTTCATTTGAGAATATATATTTATATATGCAAATCTATTCTATGATATATTTATACAATATTCATATTTATATTTATTTAAAATTCAAATAAAGTGTTTATCCTGGAGGAGAAATAATGATTCTGTTTTTCTTTGCTCCTTTTAATTTATTGTTAATGTATTGACAAGAAATAGAAAATTTGGAAAAATATTGTCCATGTTTAGTAGATGTACCAGCCAGGATCATTTGAATGAATCAATAAATGAACAGCAATAACAAACAAATCACTTTTTTTAAACATTTACATATTTGAGGGAATGGTTAGATCATCATGATACTTATGTAGATATCAGAGACCAAGCTGCAAGGGAGGGAGTTAGTTTTTTCCCTTCATCTTTTGTGTTTCAGGGATCAAACTCAGGTCATCAGACTTAGCAGAAGGCCCTTTACCTGGTGATCCATCTCACTGGGCCTAAGTCACATTCTTATATGTTGAAATGTTACTTAAGGGCTCTCTTACTTATATAATATAGAGAAGTAGTGTTAGCATTGCAAATGTTCTTGTAAACATCAGAAAGGGCTCTTCTTCTTCTCTAATTTTGTTTTCGTTGGTCACTGAGACACATTGGAAGAGGGAAACCCAACAGTATTCAGACTCAGAAACCAAGGATTAGTGTGGATTTATATCCATGATGGCAAAAAGCCATGAGTTTCTTTCTGATGAAAGGCAGCTGATGGGTTTTGTTGTTTCCCTGTGTTACTTCACTGGTGAACTAGAGTATGCTATCATATGTGATGCCTTCTTCAGTTCACTATAATTTTGTGAAGCATAATATTCCAGAAGTTCTTATTGAACAAAAAGTTAGTCACGAAAAAATTTTCAGTGATTATTTGCTGTGGAATAATCCTTCTATACACTGTGTGAATATATGCCGCTATGACTGGTTTAATAAGCAAGCTGACTGGCCAATAACTGAGCAGGATAAAGCTAGGTGGAAAAGCCAAACTGAGAATGATGGGATGAGGAAAGGCAAAGCCGGAAGAGTTGCCAGCAAGACTGAGAACGAGTCCAACATACAAAATGGGATAGAGGTAAAAAGCCACAAGCCTTGGGGCAGCACGTAGGTTAATAGAAATAAGTTAAGTTGTTAAGAGCTAGTTAGTAATAAGCCTGAACTATTGACCAGACATTCGTAATTAATGTAAGTCTCTGTGTGGTAAATTTGGAAGTGGCTCCCAGGACGGGAAAACTCTGCCTACAGTTATTATTACGAATCTTTCAAAATTTAGACTGCTTATGAAATAGATTGTCTTTTTAAAGGTCTGTTTCCAGTCCATACATCAACATTAATACCCTGGGTAGCTTTCCTGAGAACTGCCTACCTTCCATAACAATGTGGCTTTTACTGCCTTTACTGAGCTAAATGACTCTGAGGAAATAATGTGGGTCAGAATTTAGAGAAGTTTACAAAATGCTTACAATGTGTTTAAATGAAGAAATTGAGATAAAGATACAAAGAAAGAATCAAAATGACTCACTGTGTACTTTTTCAGGTTCTGGGTGATCTTACTGACCATATGTTTTAGACACTTAATCTTGATTGGCAACTTAGGATAAAGAATCATCTACAAGACAGACAGACATCTGGGTATGTCTGTGAGGTGTTTGGGGAGATGCTTATGTGAGGTGGAAAGACCCGAGTATATTATCATCTTGTGAAATGGAGAAGAGAGCCCCAGCATTCATCTCTCTGGGGCTGGCTGCTGACTGCTGACTGCTGATGCAATGTAACGGCTTCCTCACACTTCTGCTGCTGCTGCTGCTGCTGCTGCTGCTGCTGCTGCTGCTGCTGCTGCTGCTG
>CABHPP010126016.1:0-10733 GCA_902168425.1 Peromyscus attwateri
TTCAGAGGTTTCAAAACTTCCGGCAGCCTGGGTTTACTTTCTCTGCTTCCTGTTTGGGGATTGAGATGTGAGCCCTCAGCTCTCAGCTTCCAGCTCCAATCACCATGCCTGCTGCCACTGTTAGTGCTGTGGCCATCTTTATTAACATAAAGGAACATATTAGAAAGGGTTCAATTGCAGTAGTCGATCACTTGAGTTACAGTACTCTTACTGCCATATTCCGTGAAGTCAAAGGGATTATTGAAAGAATGTAAAACGACCCAGAAATGGAAGGTAACACTGAACAGTGTCCAAATTCTGATTGGCTATACATTCCCAAAGAGTTTTGCATACTATTTTGGTAATAACTGTACACACATTTTGTCTTAACATCTTTTACAAATTATTACCTATGACAGGGTCTAGCTCAAATCTAAAACATTTTTGGTGTATCAAATGAATATTAAATCTTGAGATAAACAAGTTTGTTGATTTCTATCTTATCTAGATTAGCAGATTTTTAACATTTTACTTAAAGAAATTATGATCCAGCTATCAGAAGTACAGTGTCTTGGTGATTGTTATCTGCTTAGATCTATTTGTGGCTCCAGACAGCAAAAAAGAAACTACTGGTCTTGTAATCTCGTTACAGAAATAAGACATATGCAAATAAAGATAACTGATGGTAAAAAAAAAAAAACAAACAACAACTTCCGGCAGCCCTGGTTCACTTTCTCTGTTTCCTGTTTGGGGATTGAGATGTGAGCTCTCAGCTCTCAGCTTCCAGCTCCAATCACCATGCCTGCTGCTGCTCTTCCCAAAGTGGTGACAGACTTTTGTCCCTCTGGAAACATAAGACTCATAGCAATTCCTCCTTCTGTAAGTTGCCTTGGTCAATAGTGTTTTATCACAGCAATAGAAAAGTAACTAAGACACCGGCCTGTACCACTATAATTTTACATTTATCAATTGTTTGTGTGTGCCCTTGGAGTGTGTGAAGATCGGTGAACAATTTGCAGAAATGGAGTCTCTCTTTTCTACCATGTGCATTCCCGAAACCCAACTCAGGTCATCAGGTTTGGCAGCAAGTGTCTTCACCCATGGAGCTGTCTTGCTTGTTCCCATGTTATACAGTTCTTTTCTTTTTTAAAGACATCAGTGATAATATATATATATATATGCAAAGAAATAGTGAATGTGGAGTGAGTTTACAGACAGACAGATAGATGGAGAGGGAGAGAGAGAGAGAGAGAGAGAGAGAGAGAGAGAGAGAGAGAGAGAGAGGGAGAATACAAGTTTTGGTCATGAGTTTCAAAGAAAGAAGGAGATGCTTAGATTAAATGATGCATTCTAAGCACATTCATGTATAAACACTCAGAAACTACACTATAAGGCCAACACATACATGTAGCATGAATCTTAAAGAGTCTTATTTAAAAAAAAAACAAACCCAAGGCCAGTTATTGGGGTGAATGCTGGAAGATCAGAGAAGCAGAACAAGCCACAGCGTCACCTTGCCAATTCCTCAGCTGATCCTGTTTCCTCAGACTGGAAGCCTCTGAGTTCTCATCCAAATGGATCTCAGCTGAACTGCTGCTCAAAAGCCTAAAAGCTTAACCAGCTCTGGTTCCTGGTTTTCACTCCTTATATACCTTTCTACTTTCTGCCATCACTTCCTGGGATTAAAGGCATGAGTCACCATGCCTAGCTGTTCCCAGTGTGGCTTTGAACTCACAGAGATCCGGATGGATCTCTGCCTCCCAAGTGATAGGATTAAAGGCGTATGTACCACCATTTTCTGGCCTCTATGTCTATCTAGTGGCTGTTCTGTCATCTGACCCCAGATAAGTTTATTAGGGTACACAATATATTGGGGAACACAATATCACCACACATACAGATCTCATAAACCACACTTTGCCAAGTTGTTCCCCTAGGAAGGCTTTTATACATTGAACCCTTTTAACCAATGGATTTTTTTGTACCATACTGAGTTTTCTTTTTCCTTATGAAAATATGTTGACTCTATAAAGGACAACACAGAATCTTTTGTGCACCGCTGTGGTCTGGGACCACCTTAATAGGACACTCAATGGGACACTCAATGAGACACTAGGCTCAGAAGCTCCTTTCTTTCTCAGAGATCTTATCAGGCAACATCGTCTTTGAGGTGCTGATTTCAACTGTCCTCTTGACAAACCAAGGCTCACCTGGCAAGAGAGTCCTAATGAGGAGTTATCCAGATCAGGTTGGCCTGGGGCATTTCCTGGGCTGGGAGGATTGTCCTGACTGTTAACTGAGGTGGGAAGACCATCCTGAGGATTGGCACCATCTCATGTGTGAGGCCCTGCACTGTGTAAGAGTAATTGAAGCTACCCAGTTAACCTAGCAGAAAGTAAGCAAGCAAGCAGAGATTCTCTCTCTCTCTCTCTCTCTCTCTCTCTCTCTCTCTCTCTCTCTCTCCCACCAGCTTCCTAGACTGTGGATGACTGTGGATGTGATATGACCAGTGACCAGCTCCCTTAAGTTCCTGTCTTGGCTTCCTATCAATAAAGAAGGGTTGTAAGCCAAGTAAACCCTTCCTGTCAGCGCATTTTAGCACAACAGCAGACATGGAACCAAAGCAGACTGTTTCGCTGAATTAAGCAAAGGTAGGAAAACAATATCTATTTGCAATACTGGAATTCAGTACAGGGAAGGGACCAGATGAGCAAATCATAGAAATGTGAGAGGAACCAGAACGCTTGAGTGACACTTTCCAAGAACCCAGTACTTGCAGATCCCTCTACACACATATGTGTAATCTAGGGCGCCAAAGCACCAAGATTTAAACATAGCCTTTCCTTAATTAAGACCCCATGCTAGAATTGAGTTCTTTTAATGAAAATACATGTTCGATGATATGGCACAGCAAGGCAGCATCATATATATATATATATATATATATATATATATATATATATATATTCCTTTGGGAATTGGCAGACTTTCTAGAGCTATTTGGCAATATTTATAGTGAACCTCAAAAATATTCCTGTCTTATATCACAGTCACTTTTTGAAAAAAATGTTTTAAGGACATTTTCGGATTCATAGATAAGATTGTTAGTTAAAAAGCAGTCTTAAAAAATTCGCAGTTGTCAAAGATTGATCCCCACTGTACCTAAATATCTAGTGTCAGCATAAAACTGCGTAACTTAGGACACACCAGGTACAGTTGCTTTGAAGCTATTGCAAATTGTAATTTTACTGGGTAGGTGACCACAAGAGGGGGACAGGAGGTGTTGAGGAGGCAGGGGACAGCAGCAGGAGACACAGAGCATGCAAGTGGCAAAGGAAGATGGAGGAAAAGAAAGACTGAGAACACACTCTGAAGAATGCCATCATGAAATGCATGGTTTCAATGATAATAAAAATGTTTACCAGTATAGAAAGTTTCCAAGGTTATAATACTGAGGGGAGGACAATATTCTTTTAAGACTTATACATTATGATACCCATTTATTTTGAAAGCAAAATTCGTGCTTTTTAATGTTATTTTTAAATTATGTGTATTGGGGAGCGAGGATGTGCACATGAGTCCTCAGAGACCAGAGGAGGTGGGTCCCCTGGAGGTGGAGTCACAGGCAGTTATGAGCCCCTTGATGCAGGTGCTGGGACCCAAACTCGAATCTTGTACAAGAGAAGTACCCACTCCTGTAGTAGAATATTGTTTTTAGAAAAATCAGTAACAACACACTCCTAACCATTGAACCATCTTCCCAGCCCCTTGTTTCATTTTATATATTTTGCCATATTGGGGATCAAACCTCAGATCTCCCACACGCCCTGAATAAGTGTTCTACCACCAACTTCCATGCCCAGCCCTAACAGAATAGTTACAACCCCCAAGTTGAATTCTTAAGATCAAAATAAATATTGACTTCAAACAACTACTACAATTATTAACTATGTGTATTGCCATACGATCCTGCCCTGGACAAGCCTATGACAGAAAGCAACAACCACTTTGTATTCTCATTTGCATAGAATCTGTCAGCCAATCACCGTGACCACTGACAGGAAGATGAGTACCAAGGATCCCGAGGTCCCTTCCTCGCTGCTGTGTTTTCCTCTTGCTCCTTTCCTTACACATATGTTCTCATTCCTTCTCTGTCTTCTAAATCACATGTTCAACTTCTATTTACATGTCCCCAAATAAGTATGCAGACGACTCCCAATTTTACCTAATAGCTCTCAGGCACTAAACGTCTATGGCATCTTCCTCTTTGTTCCGGTTTTTTTTTTTTAATTAATTTTTATTTATTTTTTTATCCTCTGACATTCTTTACATTTAGTGCTTTTGTTAGTCCTTCTCACACCCACCCTGTCTCACCTCTCCTGTTTCTCCCACTGAAATGCTTTTTCTTCCCAACAAGCCCCCTTCTTCCTTTCATCTCTTTATTTGTGTTTGACCCACTGAGTTTAATTAGAGGTGCTTGTATAAGCATGGGTAGGATATCATTTACTGGAGTCTGGGTAACTTAACGGTGGCTACGCCACTGAAGAAAGCCATACCGCCTCCCTAAGCCATCAATAGCCCTCTGAAAGAGTGAGCCCTTCCCCCTTCCTGCGGAAATGCTGATAGGCCCAATCTTTTGCAGGTCTTATGCAGGAAGCAGCAGCTGCAGGGAGAGTGCATCAGCCTTGATGCCCAGAAGACTGTTTCAAAGCAGCCCTCCCCAACCTCTGGCTCTTGCAATCTTTCCACCCCTCTTCTGAAATGATTCCTGAACCTTGGGGGCCGGGGTGGTGACATAGATGTCCCTTTTAGGGCTGAGCACTCCAAAGTCACTCATTCTCTACATTATAATACTTTCCAGATCAATCCACTTTCCTGCAAATTTCATAATAATTTCCATTTTCTTTACAACTGAGTTAAACCCTACTGTGTATATACACCACAATTTTGTTATCTATTCTTCTGTTGATGAGAATCTAGGCTGGGTCCAGATCCTTGCAATTTGAACAATGCAACAATAAACATGGATGTGCATGTGTCTCTTCAGAGTCCTTTCGGATGGGCGTTCATTGCAGATCAAAGTGTAGCTAGGGTTATCACTTTGGGCCACTTTCTCTCTTGCCTTTGGCACCTTATTTCCCTATTAATTCCTGACTTGCTAACTTCTGCTTTTGGCCATACCAAGATGGCTACCCATGGTTTCTGCAACGTTATGCTTCCTCTTTAGTATCTCAGGAGAAAGGGGAATGTGCTTCCCAAAGACTAAACAAACAAACTCCAAAGCATCGTCTAAGGACACCAAGTTAGGTCACACTCCCACCCCTTAGCCAGTCATCACTACCTGAAGATAGAACGAACAAGTCTACAATCTGCATCTCTTGCCCAATCTTGTGAGCCATGAGAAGATTCGGTGTCTCCTGAAATACATGGACCACACAGATAGAGTGAACACCTTTGCAACTAATAGAAAATAAATCTTAGATGGCCCCCAAACAGATATCCACTATGCTGTTTTGTTAATAAGGATTATCAGAAGGGCTAACTTCATCTTTTATACATAATTCCCTTATTTCTTTATGTAAGTATGCATATACGTGTGTGTGTGTGTGTGTGTGTGTGTGTGTGTGTGTGTGTGTGTGTGCACATGTGCATGGAGGCCAGAGGTTGACATCAGGCCATCCCTTTATCACTCTCCATTTTTGAGATGGGACCTCTCACTCAATTGAGGGCTCACCAATTCAGCAAGCCCAAGGGATCCTTGTCTCTGCCTCCCTAGCACTGGGATTTCAGACCTGTACCACTGTACCTAGCTTTTTTATGTGGTTGCTTAGGGGTGAACTCAGTCTTCATGCTTGTGACACAGGCCCTTTACTGATAGAGCTATCTCCCTAGCCCCTCACTTCTACATTGTCTAACCTTAGTATTTATTACATAGTCAGTCACATTCTCTCCAAAGCAAAAAATATTACTGTTATTATTTAGAACGGGTTTCTGAACGTCATCAGACAAACTGAATTATATATGCACAGTCTGTATAACCTGTGCAATGTGTAATATGTAATAATATGTATATATACCCTAAGTTCTCCCTCTCTGTACCACAGCCTCAGTAACAGCACACCCCTGGCTCCAATGTCCTTCCATTTTATATCCCTGTGTGTTTGATTTTCCTGTCCTCTAGTTAGCATTTTTACTCAGGTTTCATCCCCACTTCTTCCACGTAAGATAAACAACTCCCCTGCTTGCCTTTTTTTTTTTTTTTATATCTTTCTTTATAGTCTTCCCTAAACCCTCCCACACACAAACAGGATTTCCTTTTAAGACATCAGTGTGATACCCCTCTCATTTTATTCCTTGTTGCACATATCACATTGTGGTTCAGAATGTCTTTCATACATATCCAAGCATGATGCCTGGCACATAGGAACACTAAAAATACCTGCAACTCTCCAAGGCCACACTTTCTCACCTTTGGCAAAAATTAACTAAGATGACATCATTTTACAAAACCTCCAGAAATTGGTTCTTCATTATTAATAAAGAACCCAAATAATCAGCAATGGCTAAAACAATCTAAGAGGTATTAGAGACGAAGTTCCGTCATACATGAACACTACAGTACATTTGTGGCTGCAACTGATGCTACCAAACTGTACATTGTAATGACCAAAATTCCTTAAACGTTTTTCTCTAGAAGGGCTTAACATAAATAGACTATACACAGTTCTAATCAATGGCGGGTGGTTTAAACTTCTGAGTATACCTCTGCTATTTGGGCCATTCTATGAGCATGGAATTCCCAGTGATGACACTTGGGAATCTTCTGGAACCTCCTGGATTATTTATCTCCTGTCCTCAAGGTTAATTCACATGAAACAATTTCTCTTGTTAAATGCCAATTCTGCCCTAAGGTATGAATGTCTAATCCTCATGAAGGTAGTCAGAGCTACATGTGTGCTGTGGGTATGGTCCCTTAACTAATTAGTCGTGCGGGGATGTTAATAAGAGAGTGATTTATATAATACCAAGGACCTGCCAAACACAGTAAAATCTAATTTAGACCAACTGCTAGAAAGCCAGACGTAACTGGGGGTGGGGAGTAAGAATTATAAGATGCTATTAAAGAAAGAATATTGTAACTTTGCAATGTATATGGAACTTCTCAAGCTTTAATGGAGAGCATAAAGGGCTTCCAGGTTGAGAACCATCAGAAACCTCTTTGAAATGAATAAACTACACAAGTGGTGATTATCGCCGTCTAACATCACCATCGACATCAATTGTACTGGGGGTGAGTGTAGTGGGTAGCCATTCCAGCTTTGACCTGGAAGTTCCAACCCCCACTGAGGCTTCGGTAACTGTCACGCCTACAAGGCGGGGCCAAGGGAGGACCCTGGAGACCAGAGATCCGGATGTGCCGCCTTCTCTTGGTTCCTGGACCCTGGACGCTGGAGGTAGACCGAGCAGAGTTCTCCAGAGAACACCACCGGACTGCGCCACACCTTTCCCAGACTCTGTAAACTATCCATTCACTTGTAAGTTACCCCACAAAATAAACCTCCCTTTTAACTACATGGAGTGGCCTTAATAATTTCACCAATAGGTGAGACTTGTCGGAATGGGTCACCACTGTTCTGTGTCACTCACTGCTACACCTTGGATCTTGATGTTCTACAGAGGCTCCAGCTTTCTTTCGATGCCTGCTCCTCAGCCTGTGACACTACTGGGTGGAACCATGGGAGGTGAGTGCTGACAGAGGAAGTTTCTATGTGCCATGCTTTGGTGGTGCTATGTGCACTATGGCCCCTTCTGGTCTCCTTCTTTGCTTCCTGGATGCTCCCAGAGTGACGTGACTCACCATCATCGATAGGCTCAGAGCCACAGGGAACGAGAACTTCTGGCATTGAGAACCCAGTTAAACCTTCCCTCCTTGTGACCTGTCTGTCACAAGCATTTTGTCATAGTCACAGAAAGCTGAGAAACATATTTAATTTATTCCTGACAAAGTTGTGCAATGGTTTTGTGTGAGCAGTTCTGCTCTGTGAGGGGGGAAAAAGGAGTCTCTAGCTTACTAACAAGTTAGTGAAATCAGACTGATAAAGTGTGAGGATTCCAGAAGAGGCCCTGGGTTCCCTCACCTTTTACAGACATCTAGTTTTCACAGAGTACTGACTGTATTCTAATCACTGTTCTAGAGGGATCATCATAAAAAAAAAAAAAAAAAAAGAAGGCCTCAACTCCTGATTTGATGCGATGTATCCTAGGAAGCCACTAGATAGTTTAAATTGGCAAAAGTGCTTATATCTTATTTTACTTCTACGAGTAAATGTGAATTAGCTGTTTTCCCCACAGAGTGCCACCACCTTCTTGGCTTAGGCAAGTTCCCCTTTTCCTTCTTTTCTTCCTTTGTACATCCTTTCCTCTTGTCTGTGGACCCCTCTCCTGTCCTGCCCTCTTCAACAGATAAGTAACACAATCCATCTGCTGCTGATTAAGTTATTTGCATGTGGTTTTATAATGTTGATTCGATTCAGACAGCATGTGCTGTATAGCTCAAGCTCCTTTAGGTTTTAATTTTACTTGACTTTTTTTAAAATCTTTTCCAGTTCCTTTGTGCCTTTGCGCCTTTGCTTATTTGTTTCTGAGGTTACATGGAACTCCAAAGAAGGAGCCCAGAATGATTTCCACACCCTTCAGCCAAGCAGGAACCATCAAGTGTCCTCCAGCGCCCCATGACTGTAAGGCTGAGGGCCGTCCGCATGCCTGCCGTTAGGAATCTGAGTGAGACCCTTGCTAGTGCATATACCGAGGATGCACTTGTCCAGTTATGTGCACTACATATACACAAGCAAACCAAGAACCTCAGAGCAAAGCACGGATGCCTACACTCCCACGGTCCCTATTGATGATTTCCACCATCCAACTGACTCTTGTGCATATGATGGCTATGAATTGATGTCTCAGGATTTTAATTAGCATTTTCCTATCAGTGATTCTTAATGTATGCTTGTAGGCCTTCTGGCTCTTGTTTATTTGTTTTGTATACCAGAACTTGTATTCAGGCCTTCCCAATGCTAGGCAGCTTCCTAGGCTTTTTTATTTTGCACACTGCTGGTTCATATCCTTTGCCTATATTGGTATTCCTAGCATGAAATTTGCAGAAATTTGCATGTTCATATATTAGGTTACCAGTTTTCCTATTGAGAATATCTATGTTATGTGAAATGTCATATGTATTATAATATATATTATATTACATATATGGGGGTGTGCATATATGAAGAGACCATTCCATCAGTCAAGATAACATTTCTCCCTAGTCTTTACCTATTTCTTTGAACACCACCAAATTCTCCCCCAGGTGACTTGCTAGCCAGTAGCCAGTGGTTTTAGTTAAACTCTGGCTTGTGGGTTCCATGATTCCTTAGATGTTTCCATGGTCCATATTTCTCCCTTTTAGCTCTGTAGCTCTTCCCCCAGACCACAGCCCTTTCTCCACCCCTTTGTCCGGCAAGGTGGTGATATCATAGCTGCCCTTCCTTCAGCCATGGCCTGAGTTAAGCAGCATTGTCAACCCAGAAAACTGCAGAAACAGAATTCTCATCCCTTTCAGCCACAATATATATTAGAAATTAAACTCCCCACTGGTTTCTGGCTGCTCTTAAACAGTTTTAGTACCCTGCAATTGTTTTTTAAATATGGAACTTTATAGTTCATTCCAACAGAGGTTAATATAAACATATTGCTTTTCCAACATTACCAGAAGTTGGCAATAAATTATGTTTAAAGAAGTTTTAAAGCTTGCTTGAAGAAATCATTCTGCATGTCTAAAATATAATTTTTACTTTATTTTTAAAAGATTGATTTTCCTTTTATTTATGTGTATATGACTGTATGTGTTTTGTACCATGTGTCTCTTTCTGAATCTGGGTTACCTTACTCAGGATGACATTTTCTAGTTCTATCCATTTGCTTGCAAATTTCATGATGTCATTTTTTTTTTACAGCTGAGTAATACTCCATTTTGTATATGTATCACATTTTCTTTATCATTCTTTGGTTGAGAGGCATCTAGATTGTCTCCAGGTTCTGGCTATTACAAATAATGCTGCTATGATGGATACTAGATGTAAAGCAAAGGATAACCAGATTACAACCTGCTGTTGTTTGTTTTTGCTCTTTTTTGGGGGGGGGCACCATCCAGCTCCCAAATAAATCACACACACAGGCTTATTCTTAATTATGAATGCTTGGCCTTATCTTGGCTTGTTTCTTGCCAGTTTTAAATTAACCCATCTACCTTTTGCCTCTGGGCTTTTCCTGGTCTCTTCTGTAAATCTTACTCTCACTCCATGGCTTGCTGTGTAGCTGGTTGGCTGGCCCTTAGAGTCCTCCTTCTTCTCTGGCTACTTCTCCCTTCTCCCAGATTTCTCCTTCTATATATTCTCTCTGCCTGTCAGCCCCGCCTATCTTTTCTCCTGACTTGCTATTATCCGTTCAGTTCTTTATAAGACCAACAGGTGTTTTAGACAGGCAAGGAATCACAGCTTCACAGAGTTAAACAAATGCAACATAAACAAAAGTAACACACCTTAAAATAATATTCTACAACAACAACCCACAGCTCCAGAGAAGCTAGCTAACAAGGAGGACTCTAAAAGGGACGCATGGATTGCCCTGGGTTGGGGAAATAGATGAGATCTCCTGAGTAAACTGGGGATGAGGGGGGTTAATAGAGGGGAGGGGATAGGGGT
>CABHPP010126017.1:0-46847 GCA_902168425.1 Peromyscus attwateri
ACTACCACAATGAATATGGTCAGAAAGGAGTACCACCACCAAGAACTGATGACCACAGAATGGCAGCCCTCATCTATCACAGTTATTTTGTGATGTTTCTCTCAGCTCCTCCAAGCCACCTACCTACATTGAATACACAAGGCAAAGGTCTAGAAACCACAGCTTGAGAAAGATATGATGATTTTGATGGAGAAAGGGTATTAAGAAATAAATAATGAAAATGAGTTGTGATCTCAGGACTGAAGATATAATTTATCCTTGTAACATCAATCTTGTATGTTTTCACAAGAAAAGAGACCATTCTGAATATTGTGAGTTCCCTTATGAAACAAATCTGTTTAAACAGCACAATACATATATTCAGGACTTCTTTCTATGAGAGTCATTCATTCTCCCAGCTGATGGTTTATTCAGATGCACAGCTGTGCTTCTCTCTAGGAAACACCAAATGGAACCTCCTTGCAGGAGGGTCCTTGCCTTCTACATCAGTGACTGCTTAATAGTAAACAAGGGAGTTTCCCCATCACCACAGTTCACAACAGTGTGGATGAAGCATCTCAGTGCCAGAGTTCCCAGGAGAGATTCTGGAGCCTCTGAGATAAGCATCACAGTTACACCAGTCTCTCCTCTTCCCTGGTCCTCCTTCCTCTGCCCCTTTAAAGCACAATCCAATGAGAGTCCTACATATAAATCTTTAAGTGCTACTTTACAGAATCAACCTAAGGTATAATTTTATTGCTAACTACTATAGCTGCCTACATAGTGGCTACTGACCCCAAAAGGTAACACACTGATGATTAGGAAGGAGGTGAGAAATGAAATAAAATTCAGCAATATGAAAGAATTTATAGAAAGAGGCTAGAAACATGGCTCCATGGTTAAGAACTGAATGCTGTTCTGTCAGAGGACTTGCTTCTAGTCTGCAGCATCCATGGCAGGTGGTGCACAGTTGCCCCCAACTCTAGCTCCAGTGTCTCTGACACTCTTTTCTAACCTTGACGAGCACCTGCACCCATATGCACATACCCTCACATGTATGTGCATAAATAAAAACTAAAAATAAATCTGTAAAAGCAGATAAGAGCAATAGGTGCAGGTGAAATGGCTGCAAACTGCAGATGAGTTAGAGTTATAATCTTTACCTCAGAGGTGTTTGTGCTTGGGCACAGATTGGAAAAATATTACCATTGTAATTGATAGGGCATGCTCTTATTCATTTTCATTTTATCAGTTAGGAAATTGAAATACAGAAAATATGACTTCCTGAGACCTTGAAGTGGCAGGATCTATTGATAATAGTCATTCAAGAACAAGCTGGGAAAATAGCAAGACACCTTCTCAGAAAAGGATGACAGAGGGGAAGGAGGGAGGGGAGAGAAGGGATAGGAGGAGAGAAGAGTGAAGGAGAGGAGTGAGGAAGATAAGGGAGGGGAGGGGAGAGGAGGTCCTCATCACCCTCTGCTTTGTGGGGCTTGTTCACTATTCCCTCTTAGAGCTAACAGTCTACCTAGCAGGAGTATTGGCACCACTGAAATCAGCAAATACCACAAATCAGGATTTTTTTTTCTCTTTTAAGAAATTGGTTAAATATTTACCAGGACAGTTCTAACTTGTTAAGAGAAGAGTTATCTCAACTATAGTAGAAAAGTGAGGGAAGATTTACCAAAAATAAGTTGAATCATTATAGGAAATCAAAATAATTTCTACTTCCTGTGTATAGAAGGTGACAATATCATTACTAAATATCAGGAAATAGCATGGCCAATTTCTAGTTCCCACTAAAATTATAACTTCTTATCAAAACTATTCTTTTTTTTTTTTGGTTTTTGGTTTTTCAAGACAGTTTCTCCGTGTCATTTTGGTGCCTGTCCTGGATCTCTCTCTGTAGCCCAGGCTGGCCTCGAACTCACAGAGATCCGCCTGGCTCTGCCTCCCGAGTGCTGGGATTAAAGGCGTGCGCCACCACTGCCCAGCTCAAATTCATTCTTGATAGTGAGTCTATAATAGTCTATAGTTTGGCCAATATCATCAGACAGTGCATAGTTCTCCTTACAGAGTGTGAATTTAAGTGCTGTTAACAAATCCTTTTCTTTTATAAATCCAGGATCGAGTCACTCCCTCAATAACTAGTGGAGATAAATTCCCTAATTAGATGGATCTTGTTTGGCTGATCAATTACATTTATGGTTTACATGCCTCACTGTCATATCAGGTCAGTGATCTTCTTAAATTTTATAAAGAGTTGTTAAGTATCCTGCAATTAGACTCTTTATTATATTCAACTCAGCGACTCTAAGGTGTGTGTGTGTGTGTGTGTGTGTGTGTGTGTGTGTGTGTGTGTGTGTGTATGTGTGTGTGGTTGTATGTGTGAGAAAGACAGAGAGATTTAAATGTGTTGCCCTGCATCTCTTTCCTATTAATAACCAAAAGTAAAACTCTCCAGCCACAAAGAGTTCTTTTGAATTTATACTGCCTTGGAAAAAAGTTTCAAAACTATGATTCTATGACAAGCATTTTCAGAGGGAAGAGAAGTCCCAGGGCAGAATTAGGAATAAACAAAGCTGAAGTCTAATCCAGTGTCTTTAGGACACTAGAAAGGACAAAGAGATGTCACAGGGTGACTGAGACTTGGTCAGGGTTCCACAGGAACAGATAGTAAGCTCTCTAGGGTCACAGTGGTGCATCACCCAGAAAGATACCTGCCTCTATTCACAACCACTGGTGCATCCAATTCTCTCTTTTGGGGTTTTATGCACTCTGAAATAAGCATAAAACATATACCACTCATTGGAGAGACAATGAAAACCTGTTCATCTGTTATGTCTCCTATAATGAATTTCCAAATAAAAATTATTGTCTAAAAGTTATGCTAGAAATATTTTATGTGAATATTAATTTCTACTTAGGAACACCATTTCTGGTGACTTTAGGGAGAGAAGGCAGAACAATTTTGGGAAACCTTCTGTGTAGTTAATAATCCTGTAATAGTTTGTGTAGAAGGCCAGCTGGGAGAATGGCTCCCACATTTTACCCCAGGGTACTCTTGAGTAGTGATGGATAAGAGATTTAGATAGAAGAATAGAGAGGAGAGAAACAGATAGATACACAGGATAGCCTTGGGAGGGCCTGGATCCTTATCCAATGACTCCTCCTGTCTCTTCTAAAGAGCTGTTTATAGAAATGCCAATGGGTGGAGCAAAAGACCTCTCCCTAGCTCAACCAAGTATAGAACCTTTCAATCACCTAGAAACCATGCACATGGTCAAGCAATCCTCTAATCCAGCTCTGCAGGATAAAGCAAGCTCAGATCCATATAGGAAACCTTTGTGGACCTCCACAAGTTTGTCAAATGCATTCTCTACTCTGGTAAGAGCTTAGTTTCTTCGTTAAATAATGACTTTTGCTTTTCATAATTCAAAATATAATTTAATGTTAAGGAATAAAACTAAACACTGTCACCACAAGTTATTTCCAAAGTTTCTTACAGCTGGAGGTATAAGACATAACTGAGTGCTTAAATTCCTTTGTCAGAGACAATAGTTCTTTTAGAAAAAGGGAAGCGATTACTTTAATAACTACAGTTTCTATTTTTATGGTTCTCTAAATAATTAATATGATGCATGAATAGGACGTATTCCAGAAAGTCATCTTCCATCCCGTGGTAGAATTACTAAATTTTACACCGCTCAAAATATCAAGACTACAAGTATTTGCTGGTATAAGAATGCAGCAGAAGCAATCTTCTTTAAAGTATCGATTTCATAGACAGAATTGTTGGGTAAGTGAAATCAACAGGTAAAAGAGAACCAAGAGAAAATAATCCTACAACATCAATAGTACAAATCAATAAAGACAATGGTAGTTGAGGTACCTCTGAACATGACTCCTTACCTTCATTTCCTGTGACTCCTTACCTTCACTTGCTGTGACTCATTACCTTCACTTCCTGCACAGCTTCTCTTCAGATTATTGCACTCACCTGTTTGCATAGTCCCTTCTTTGGGCCAGATACAAGCAAGTACGGTGGACTCTGCAGCTCTAGCCCATGAACAGCCAGAGGAAGAGGTAACTGTAGGGCAGTGGGGAACCACAGGGCTCCTTTTCTGGGCAACTCAGCTTGGATCAGATAAAAAACAGTGATAGGACATTTACAAAGGAGTGTGGATGTGATCTTTGACATACTTACCTTCTTTATTGATCTCAAAGGCAGTAGAAGGTGTATGGGTTGATGTTCCATATTACCAGAAACTTAACCAATAACAGCTGAAAGAGGGTAAAGTTCATTTGACCAGATTCACTGAGGCAGTCCAGAGAAGTAAAGTATCCATGAGCTGAAATAACACTAGTCAGGGTATGTAGGCAAAGATAGGGACACTAGAATGTCCTTTTATGTAGAACCAGTCCATTTGTAGGGCTGGCCCCTTCCTCTCAGTTTCCTGACTCTGTATTCTCTTTTCCTCACTAGGAATTCAGTTTGTCCTGAGGTGTATGAGAAGGACTTGGATGTCTTTGTTCCAGATTTCCTCCAGCTAACTGCCTGCTTGGTCCTCTGTTACATGTCCTCAGGGTGAAAGAAAAATGTTCAGCATGAATGATTGAGTCATTAGCTTCTAAGGTTTGGCATCATGTGATCCAAGATGCACCATTTTTAGCTAACTTTAGTTAATCAATGGAGTCTTCCAATGTACTCAGAACTTTATGATGTTCTCAAAAGTTTAAATCAGTAAACACTTTCCCCAGTTCACTTCCACTGCACCTACAAGCCTGTTGCCTGCCATCTAAGTTCCATTCCCTCTTATTCCCCGTGCTTCCTTTCACAGATTTCATCCATCTTTACCAATTCCTTTTCCATCCTGGCCACCATGGGTATTCCTGCTTCCCCACATTTGTTCATAAGTAAACCCTGGATATCCTGCCATGCCAAAGCCCCTCACCAGGAACGTTCACCCAAATTATCCCTAGACCTTTTTCCATCCCTCCAAACTAACTGGTTAAGGCTCTGCCTGCTCTCATGAGTTGAACTCCGTGACACTGGGAAAACTGCCAACCAACCATTCTGTCTCCAATTCTCCTCCTGTAAAATACAGGTAGTATCCCTGACCTTATGAGGTCAGTGTAGTACCGAGATATGTCAAGAACAGTGTCCGAAGCCGGGTCAGCACTGCTAATGAAGAGAAACAATGATGGCAACAGTTGCAATTAATTAAACACTTACTTGCTTCCAGAGGCTGTGTTTAGCATAACCTTGCAAGGAAGATGTTCTACGATGCTCTGGCCCGTGAGGAAAACAAAGCTCTGAATGTTAGGAAATATGCCAAAGGCTGGCATGTCTCTGAGACAATGATGAGACCTTAGCACGCTGCAGCCCAGAAGGCAGAGCACCCTTTCTGCTTGTTTGCTTTGCATGTTGGCACAATTCCCTCCATTGCTATAGTCAAAGAGGAGGAAAAAAACGGCATTTATAGAAAGCTTTACTTTATATAGGCCTCAGAAGATTCAAAAGTGCACACATGCACACACACACACACACACACACACACACACATTAACTGGATACTTGTATAATCTAAACATTACCTGGAGCCACTTGTCATTTTGAAAATAAAATTTTTCCAGAATTTATTATGCTACAAATTGCAGAAAGGCCATAATGTCCCCAAGACTTGTTTACTCCAGAAGAATTCTGGATTAAGATTCCTGAATCATGTCTTAGCTCCAACTCCTTTTATTGATTAATTTTGATACTTGACAATTTCATACATGTATATAGTATATTCTTATTGTACTTCTCACACTAGTCTTTCCTATCTCCACCTCATATGCGGTAATCTCCTCATCCCTATCAGTTCCTTTCCCAGATGTGGTTCTATTTTGTGGCCCAGGACCAGCTGTGTGACAACTGGATTGGAAACACCTATTAAAACCCAATAGGGTTGTCAGATGACTTAAGACAGTAAGTCTGTGAGGGTGACTATGAGAGTTCATTCCATAAGGAAGAGAAGAGAGGAAATAATTGAAGAAACATCAGGGAAGTAACATCCAGGTCTAAGCTCTAGTTCTAACACCACAGAATATTTTACGAATAGAAAGTCTAGAGGACTTTTGCAACTGATTAGCAACAGGAAAGCCCAGAAAGTATAAAATAATATAATGATCTTGAACTTCAGAGAGTCAGGCATTCAAATAAAGAAGTTGGAAAGAAAAATCTAAATTCGGTATCAAAAGAAAATCTGTCTCAGACCTAGAGTAAATGTACTCACATGACATTTGAGTCACAAAATCCATCAGGGAGATGAAAATCCCAAAATGGAGCTCGCAGAGAGGTGGTAACAGATGACGATACTCATACACTGATAGAAACTACAGACAAGTGTGGACTGTGGCTGACCAGACAAAGAACAGTGGAGGGACACATGGAGAAGTAATTTTAAAAGAGAAAATAAAGAATCTGGAAAAGGACATTGTGAAAAGCAAGGGCAGGAAAACCTCTAAAAATCCAGAAAGCAGGAAAATTAGGAGACAAAAATGTGAGGAAAGATGAGCAAAAGGAGGTTCATGCACAAGTGAGAAGGGCCAGAGTGCCTAGATGATTACGGGAACTAGTGGAGGAGGAAATATTTTTACAACGAATCAGGGAGTAAGGAATATAGATATGATGAAGTTTGTTTTTTTTTTAATTTGGAGATAGCTAAATTTTTAAAAGAAAAAGATGTAGTACAGAGGTAGATTTTTAAAAGCATTTGTGCACAGAGAGTATTGTGGAGAGAAAAATCAAAATAACCACCAGAGAAAGAAACATTAAAGCTAATTGCAGCATATGTTTTCGATAAAATGGTATAATGCTACTCAGGCATGCAAAGGAACATGAATGTATCTGTGTGCTTGTGTTTATATCATACAACACACACACACACACACAAACAAATGGTTATAGGACAGTATTTAACATGGATCTTCCTCTATTCTGAAACATTCCATATACACTCAGCCAATAAGTTTTAATGCATCAAAGCATACAGAATCACAGCTCCCAAACCTTTCCGAATTGTGATTTGTTTACTACAAGCCCTGTCCCTGTTTATTCTATACTGTAGAGGACATCAAATGGCTGGTCCAGTTGGGACTAGTAGTGGCTGACAAAGGTGTGATCAGGGCTAGGGATACCACAAAGAATGAAAAGTGTGCCAGGTGCGAACCTGAGGGTTTGTCATGGTTCCAGAGCCCCCAAGAAAGACATCAGGCTAGCTGGGAATAATTACGAGCAGACCAGTCATTACTGAGGACAGAGCACTACAATTCAGAAGAGCTCCTTGAATGTCTTATAGCTGGAGAAGGCTGACAATGAATCATATGAATTGCAGCTCAAAGACACTGTGGTAAAAGGTCAGCAGTGACTTCAAGAAACTCAAGGAAAGTGAAAGATTTTCTACCAATGGACAGTTCAGGACAACTTCCTAAGGGAAGAAAGCATTTAATTGGGGGCTTGCCTACAGTATCAGAGGGTGAGTTCATGATCATCACGGTGGGAAGCATGGTGGCAGCCAGAAGGGAATGCTGCCAGAGCAGTAGTGGAGAGCTTACTTCTTATCCACAAGTTGGAAAAAGAGAGCAAGAGACTGTGCCTGGCATAGGCTCAAAGCCCATCCTCAGTGACACACCTCCTCCAACAAGGCCACACCTCCTAATTCTTCCTAATGAGTCTACTAACCGGGAATCAAAGATTCAAATGTATGAAGCTATGGGGGGTATTCTCACTCAAGCCACCATGGTCACTGATTCATTTGTCTCCCAATTCTGAGATTGTGTGTCCCAGGATAAAAGAGGTCTATCAGTGGAACAAAAGCCCACAGAAAATATAGTTAGAAACAAAAGAATTATGCCTGAGATAGACAGATTTGTCCTCCTACTTTCTCACACTGGTAACAATACAGAGAAATCATAAATGGAGAAGGTAACCTGAGATAATAGAAGTTGAGGCCATCTGTCAGGCATAGAATGCAGACAGATTGGGTAGAGAATTGGAAAAAGAGATACATTTGGGGGCAACATCCAGGAGTGGCAAAAAAGTAGATTTCTGCTTTGATATGTGTACTCATATCTGCTGTGTACATTCTTGAGAGCAGTCTTCAAACACTGCATAGACCTAGAGAATATGGCATTTAAAGGTTTTGATAATTTAGAATTCCATTGTCATGGGATACGATTGCTCCTGACAGCACTGTTTTGATCCTGAGAGAATGTTGGGCTTCTGAGACATTTCTATTTGGAAGTTTATCTTCTTCTTGGCACAAAAAAATGGCCTATTGGGCAAAGAACTGCCCCTGCCTCGACTGTTGACAGTATGAATACTGTCCCTTTGGTATGTGCAGGACACAAATAAAAGTGACTATTGAATTCTGCCAAGACAGGGTAGGATAGTCTTTCAAAAAAAACCTGCTTCTGAAAATTGTCTGAAAGATACTCTAGGTCTGTATCCAATTTGAATGCACCAATGATACTAAAAATTCTAGGTGACTGTCCAGACTATCAGCTGTCTGTCTACTCTTACAAGACTCCCAAAAGTTCCTTGTGTCCTTCTCCCATTTCTCAGGTATTATTATGTTCCTTCTCAGGTCTTTGATGCGATTGGAGACTAACAGTTATAATTACGATCTTCTTGTACCCTAGCTAGAACATAGTAAGTATTAGATTCAGGTTCTTCAAGGTAGGACATCTTTTGAAAAGATCTCTGTAACGTGCCATTTACCTATATTCCAGACTCCTCTGGATTTTAGTATGTGTTTCTTATTTGGCGTTGTTCTTGTTGGTGTAGTTTCATCTTGTCTAGGTCATTTTCCCTTATTCCTCTGGGACAATATTTGGTAATCATCCCTATTGTAAATAGTTTTGTATTAAGTTAGAATTTTCTTATTCATACAAAATGGGGGAGATGCAGTGGGTAGCTATTTCAGCTTTGACCTTGAAATAATGCCCCTAGAATGACAGCAGGTAACTGCCATACCTGCCTATGACCTGCCCCTGGGGCTGACCTGCCCCTGGGGTGTGGCTGAGAGGGAGCCCCTTAAAACTCAAGGTGCATAAGTGTTTGGCCCTTCTGGATACCTCGTGGTCCTGAAAGCTGGATGGGACACCAAGCCAGAGTTCTCCACTGGATGGTACCTCATCTCTCCTGGACCCTGTAACCAACCCTACTGTAAGTTATCCCAGAAATAAACCTCTCTTGATTATCAGATAAATGATGTGGAATTGCCTCATTAATTACATTAATACAACTACCTTTTGCTTCTGGACTTGTTACTTTTCTTACTCCTGTATATCTTATTTTCACTCTTACTCCATGGCTGTCTATGTGACTGGGTGGTTGGGTGACTGGCTCCTAGCATCCTCCTCTCCTTGTTCTCTTGCTCCTTCTTCTTTCTCCCAGATTTCTCCATCTATTTATTCTCTCTGCCTGCCAGCCCCACCTAGCCTTTCTCTTGCCTTGCTATTGGCCACTCAGCTCTTTATTAGACCATCGGGTGTTTTAGACAGGCACAGTAACACAGCTTCACAGAGTTAAACAAAGGGAGCTTAAAAGAATACAACACACCTTTGCATCATTAAAGCAAATGTTCCACAGCATAAACAAATGTAGCACATCTTAAGATAATATTCCACAACATGGAGAAAGGAAAGAAGAAGAGAAAAGAAGGAAAGAGAGGTCAAAGGAAGAAGGGAGGAGAGAGAGTAAGGGAATGGGGAAGAAAAAAATAAAGTTTATTCTGTTGGTAGCCACCAAAAACACTGATTAAGATAAAAGTAACTTGAAAATGTATAACATTTTTAACATAGTATTAGGTGACAAGAATTTAGACTAGCCTTTAATCTGTTTTCTCTAGCAATGTTCTCTGAGGTAGGTAGAGGAAGAAGCCAACATCAAGTATCTAAAGTATGTATTATTGTGACTAACATGTTATGTGCATTATGTTCCTTCTTGTTGTAAGCCTTGTAACCACTGCAAAGAAGGCGTTAGTTCTAGATGGTCTGCAGTAGATGACAGGTATGAGAACATTAAATAGCTTTTCTGAAGTAGGGAGCTAGTTAGCAGTGGTTGAATTTCCTTCAAGTTAACCTGATGTTGGTGACTACACTGCTGAAGGGAATAGAAAGCTTCAGCTTTAGGCCATGCAAGGAAAACATGATAGAAAGCTAAATGGACCACAGAAAACCCTAGTAGGTCCAGCTCAAACAAAGTAACACATCATGGGGAAGCAAATCGGAATATAGTTATGTCAAGAGACCAGAGGCCACAATTTGTATGAAAGGAAAAGGTAGTATTAATGGGGAGAAGTCAGAACTAAAGCTAAGTTGCCGTGGAGATGGAAGATGTTGTAATGAAAATACTCAATGGTGGTCAACAGCTGAACACACACATACGCAAAATGTGTTATGCAAAGTTCTAGAGATCAGATGATAGAAATAAAGCCCAGGCCTACCATTCAGTCAAGTTTGTAGGCAGAAAGTCAGAAGAAATGTGTTAGAAACCACAGAGCAGCTCACAGCTTCATAGGGACGAATAGCCGCAGTGAATGCAGGGTTCATATGAAAGTCAACCGTGAAAGTCATGGAACACATACTGCCTATTACATTCTGTTTAGTTTCAGAACCATGAATGGAGGCAAAACTGACACAGGAAAAGAATATTCTGAGCTTTCTTGTCTTGATTCTTTCTCACCTTGCCTCATTTCCTGCTATTTGTTTTCTATGTGCATGAAAAGAAAGGAAGAGTAGGAAGAGGATGGATGGCAATTCCTTGCAAGGAAGGAAAGAGGATCAGGAAAAGGCTGTGTTGCCTGCTACTAATTGCAAGGCTTAATTTCAGATTTAAATCATTCCTAAATTAGAACCTATATGTTATACACTTAGAATCACTTTTATTGTGGTTTCTGTAACAACATGATAAAGCATCAGTGAACAGAAAACCCTCATTGAACAGTAGATTTGGCATGCATGGATTCTTACAATTAGTTCCTCTAGATTTAATGATCTTCAAGCTGTAGGTCATGAAGATGCTATTATTTCAAGCCCACACACCACTTCAGGAAATGTCACCCGTCAAAATTCCTGGAGTAATCTGTTGCTTCTTCCTGCCTTGGAAATGGATTTCCTGGGAGACACTTAAGCAGAATCCCTGAACCATATTGTTTTCATACTTTTCTCAATATCCAAGAGCTTAGTAATTGTTTGCATTATTCAATAGAGAAGGCATACATGGGTCACACAGAACTAGTACCTGGAGCCCCACAGCTTCACAATGGAGCCCTTTGATAAGGACATCTTCAGACAGAACTTACTATAAGTCCACCTCTTGTAAAGTATCTCCATCTACTATAAGCATCCTGAGATACTAGAGTGCCACAGTGTGGTCAGTTCAAGTATTGGAAACCTTTGGAGTACAAATAACTAAATACAAAGAAGCCCCTCCCAGATCAACTGGGCTTTTGATATGTTTCTTTGAGGGCATACATTAAATGAATCAGAGCTTCTGATAATGTCCATTTTTTAAAGACTTTTTCAGCATATAGCATCATCCAAAAGGAATCTGGAAACCCACACAGGCTTCAGTGATGGCCTGGGATCAATATGAGAAAAACCTTGAGTTTACTGTTTGACTTCTTATACACTTAACTACAAAATCTCACTGGTTCCTCACTTCAGTTTTATAAAATTCTACATCAAATTTTACCCATGCCTGGAAACTTATGAAAAGACGTGACTACCAACCTTTCTTAAGTCATAGTACATGACAGTAGGGAAAATCATTGATGGGCAAGATTCAACTGTCCTCCCTTGAGTCCTTCTTTATACAAATTGCCTGGGGAGAGAGAGGAGCACTCCTACTGAGTCAGAATGCTCTAAGCTTGCATCTAGTTCGCAAGGTTGTGGCAAGAAAACATGACACAGTGCTGTGAGTCTCACCACTGACAAATACAGAGAAAATTGTGTTGTCCCAGACCCAACCAGGCCAGCTATGGAGGCTCTGACCTAGAGAACTACCCCTTTAGCTGCCAAAACCCATTCTTTGGTCCCCACTCTACTCAGGACTCTTGGAGGAGTTTTTAGGGAATCCTGGCAAAGAAAAATAGGAAAAATACAGACTCTGAATGACTCAAAAGCTCTGGAGAACAATGACCTATATTGTCACCTTCACCTGTGAACATGGCAGTTTGATGTGACTTGTCTTCACAACTTGATTTTGTTTTATAACCTGCATTTTTCCAGAGAAAGCCATGTCTTTTCCTAGGTCTCCCAACATTACTAACAGGTCAAGGGCAAAACCTTCCCAGGGCAGGGCACAGAGGATGGCTCAGTGTATAAAAGCACTTTTACTCAAGCCTGAGGACCTGAGTTTAGTTTCCTTAACCCCCTTAACCCACGTAAAAAGCCAATTCTGTGTCACACATCTGTGATTGTAATCACAGTATGCCTATGGAAAGCTGGGAGGCAGAGAGAGGAGAATCTACCAGAAGCTCACAGCTTTCAGACCATCTGTGATACAAGGTACAGCAACAGAAACAAGAGACCTTGCAAGGCACAATGACAGAGCTAACTACCCAAACTCGTCCTATGGCCTCTACATGAAAATCTCTCTCTCTCTCTCTCTCTCTCTCTCTCTCTCTCTCACACACACACACACACACACACACACACAGATACACACAGACACACACACAGAGGAATTAATTTTTAAGATCTTCTTTGTTCTAATTACTTTATTCCACCATCCTGGCAATATTCCTGTTAATAATGGGTAGCTGGTTTTCCTTTCTTTCCATATATGTATGCCTCTAAGCAGATTTCCCCGCTGAAGTTGTAAAGTATACCTTTCACTTTCACAGGTGATGGACCAGAGGCAGTGATGCAGTTTGAACACTGGAAATGTTTGCTTTAGCAAGAGCAATAGGAACAAAGCTTCCCAGCTACATCATCATTCAAACAATTCTACAGACCAGAAATGCTGAATCCCCAAACCCAACAATCTCCCTGACTAAAAACTAGAGTCATTTTAAGCACATTAATACTTTGTTTTATTAAACCATCTAAATTCTTGCTAGATTTCATAAATTACATTATGAAAGATTTTCCAAAACTATCCTGTGTCGAACTTTCAACTGCCCAATTTTATTTCTTAGCCAAAAGCAACAAGAGATAATAAATGTACATAAAATATTCCTCCCACCCATAAACCACTTGAGCATTTTTCCAAAAGTAATCTTGCTATTACTGTTTTCTGTTTTAAAAGAAAAAAATACATTTATATGGAATCATTAATCTCAGTGACATTTACATTTTCACAAAGCAATTAAGTTCTGAAAAAGGATAAAAACAATTTTTATTTTAGAATAGGATTAAAGTTCATTGAAGCTTGATATTGTAAAATTTACAGCCAAAATAAAACATTTTAAAGAAATCAGACAAATCTAGCATTAGTAAACATTTATTTATATTGTATTTAAGTTATGAGATAACCTCCACACCCTAAGATTTAAACTAGTAATCATTTGAATTAATTTTCCCCAAAGCATAAGCTGAGTTTTAAGAGTCGTGTACCTGCTGGCTCCACCTTGCCATGGAGTAGAGGGTGACCCTGAGCTTATCTTTCTACCTTCATCCCAACACCCTTAGATTGAAGATGTCCACCACCAGGCTCAGTGTCTACAATGCTGGGCAGCCAAGCCAGAGCTTCCTGTGTGCTGGACAAGCACTCTGGCAACTGAGCCACCTCCCATGGCCCTACAATTAAGCTTTTGAAGTGTGTCTAAACATTGTCAAATTCTAAACTAGTGTTCTCAAAATTGACTTGTCCTGTGGATACTAGCAGCCAAATTTCCAGGCTACAAATTGGAATCAGAAAAAGTATTTCCTTAAAATACCCTAAAACTCATTGTTTTCATTCTCACAGTCTGCATACAGGATGTCGAATGTCCTGTGATCTAACCTTGACAGAAGACATTTTTCTTTGTGACAGTCTCTTGTAACCTAGGCTGACCACAACTCAGTACATAGCTAAGGCTAGCCTTGAACTTCTGATCCTCCTACCTCTACTGGCAAGTGCTAGAATTACAGGGTTAGAGATCTGCCACCATACCCAATTCAGAACAATTTTTTAACAAGTAACTCTTGCTAAGACATAGACAGCATCCTGACACTGAGGCAAAGAGGAAGCAGAGTTTAAAAAAAAAAATCTGTAGCTACCTGTGTCCTCAGTGTCTACCACAGCATTCAGCACTACAACATATTTGGAACAAAAACTTTGGTTCTAAATATGCACTCAAAAAAAATCAGCATGAAGCTGCAACTGTTCCCCCATACTGGAATCTTCAGAGAGGGTGCTATATGTTGGAGTGGGCAGCTGTAACACAAGGCATTGACCCATGCACTGAGATGTATCTATGAATTGTGTGCCCTTGCTGGATCTGCATTGTTGCTACAAAAGTAACTTTTTATATTCAAAGGTTACCTGCACATCCCAATTCACTAGGCCTGTTCCACACTGAAATCTTCCCCTCGTTCCACCACAGGGATGGCAAGTTACCAGCCATCACCATGGAATCACCAGATCACTCATACTGCCCAGACTGTACCAGTAACTATGTACACATGGAAAAATATTTTAACTATTAGAGTTTCCTTCCCACATGTGTGTAATGCAGGGAATCAACAGGAGACCTAACTAAAGAAGAGCAGCTTAAAGAAGGTATTCCTTATCCACTTCATCCCTGCTCTCTTCAGAATCTCCCTATTCCCTTCAAACAGTCCCTCCACGTACCTTAGAGTAAGGAATCACTTGTGACCACGTGTATATATTTGTTCTGATCATCAACACGTGTATACAGAGTAGCTATTGTAATTGTTTACCACACATTCCAGGGAATGGAAGAATGAAGCAAAAGGGATAGGCAAGGTCCTTGCTCCCACAAGGCCGAAAGAGTAGTAAAGGACTCGTACCATGCAAGAGGAGACGCAGTAATGACCACAGCTGTCATTCAACAAACTGACTTCTCAACAACCTCTTGACACACCAATTAAAAAAATCTAACCTACAAATTGTTTTTGTGTGTAATAAAATGCTCATGAATACTAAATTTAATAATTATTGAAGCTTACGTGGTTCAGTGTGCACCTCTATATTCATTCTTTTCATTTCCAGGTTTTTTGTTGTTTTATTTTGTTTTTACCAATTTGAAGCCATCTGATACTTTCTCTAGCTGTAAACTTTTTTTTTCTTACAAAGACATAGAGCTTAGGCGCTCTGCTCATGGAACCCAGTGAATAAACACTCTCCTGGTAGGTTTTGTAAATGTCTGAATTTCACACCAAGGATGATGGGAAGATCTGCTGTACACACGGGGAGCTCAGCCTTCTGCCTAACACTGATGTTACTCACAAGGGGTCGATCCAAAGGACCCTTATAACTCAGAGGCTTATTGGAACTTTCAAGGCTATCTGTGCTTAGCAAAACAAACAGAAGTAACTGTCCAGCAGATCCTTCATGGGACTCCTAGTCACCAGTGACAATTAGTGCAACATATAGGGACATGTGGCATCTGCTGAAGCATGTTTTGCTTTCATGATAACTTGTGTTGTAGTATGCAACATTGGTGATGGAAACTTATTTTCTGAGGCTCTTTTTTTATTTTTTGAGATTACAATTTAATTATAACATTGCTCCCTTCCCTCTCTTCCCTCCAAACCCTCCCATATACCACCTCCCCATTCTCCTTCAAACTCATAGCCTCTTTATTCATCTACTATTATATATACACATATACATATATACACACACTCCTAAATATAATCTGCTCAGTCCATATAATAATATTTGTATGTATGTTTTCAGTACTGACAATTTGGCACTGAACAACCAATTGTTGTACTCTTCCCTGGGGAAGATCACCTCTCCTGCTCCAAGCTTTCCTGGGGTGCCTGTAGTTCTTTGTGGAGGGTTGAGACCTCGTGGAATTTTCTCCATCCAGTTTAGAATGTTCATTGGTGTCATTCTTATTTGGCTCACATTTGGAGAACCATGTTGGTGAGACTTTACAGGTGTAGTTTCTGACATTACTAGAATCTCACAGCAAATTCTCTTATCCTCAGACTCATGGAAGCCTCCATCTCTTCACCCACAATATTCCCTAAGCCTTAGGTGCAGGAGTGTTTTAAAGATGTATCCACTGAGGCTAGGCTCTACTTGCCAATGATAGTAGTCACTGTTTTCACAACTGCACTCAAAGAGCCAAGAGATAGGCTCAAAGGAAGAAACACAGAAAACATGAAAGGCTACCTAGCTGCTTTGGAGGAGAGGGGACACTCAATTTGTTGTTGTTGTTGTTTTGTTGTTGTTGTTGTTGTTGTTGTTGTTGTTTTAGAATCCGATTTGTAAGTCAAATTATATTACAAGCTTTGAGACCCACTACAAGCTACTCAACATCCCTGAACCTCAGTTTGCATACCAATAAAATAGGGACATTAACAGACTTAATTCATGAGATTGTCATTAAGAGGTGCAGTGACATCTGTGGATCCTCTGATCTACGTCTGGCCAAGTAGACCAATAAACTTTGCTGTTAGCATAGAGAACTGCAAAGAAACTGAAGTCTTTGAGGTATTGAAAAATCAAAGCAGTAGTTGACATTTTGCAAAATTTGTTATTTAGATATTCCTGTATCAAAATATAGTATTTGAAAAAAAATTGAGACATAATAAAGAACTGACAAATTTTTTGCAAGTTAGCAATTAGAATTGTAAACAAAGAAAGCAAATTTCCAAAGGTAGTGCTTCATTCCAAAGTAGCTTGACATAAAATAGATGCTGGCATTTTACAAGTGACTTAACTTTGAGAAAAGAATAGAAAAAGCAAAGGTTCATTTCCTTTACATCAATTCTTTATAAAGGAGAAAACGAATCTAGTTATTCAAACTATCAAGATGCCAAAAGAAAAGAAACCTATGTGTGTTTTAATTAATAGAAATATAAGGTCATTCATTCTCAAGAGTCCTTAGGATGTGCACTGGAGTTTTGATTGACTCCTTTGGGTTACTGTAACTGCTGGAAACTTAGCCTGGATACAACCTCAGTGCCCAGAAGCTTTTTAATAGCAACCAGATGATTTCTTGCTGGCCGTACTGCAATCACATTATGCTTCTACACTTGCCATCTTGTTACATCTGTTCACTGACAGCTGCGAAAGTAATGTCTAAGAAAGGTCAATATTAAGCACCAGCCCACTCACAGGGGCACACTAGAATCATAGGCTCAGGATTCCTGATACTCTGCCCATCTTCCTAAATTAATTCACTAATAAGTCAGGGGGCTGATCTTCCTAAGGACATGTCTTACTTTTGGGGTAACAGTAAAGCTATGTTAAAACAACCCTGGGATGATGAGACTTTAGAAACAAGGAACAGGGTATCACACATCAAACAAATCTGAAAAGTAGGGTCTGCGCTCTTGTGATAGGTCAGGAACGCTGTCCAGATGCTCATGAATGTGTCTGGTTTTGTCAGCTGCTGTACGGGTATTTTGAGAAGCACTCTGGGAGGGTGAAGCAGGAACCTGACTTTTGTGTTTTGAATGTGGCAGCTTTGTTGCAGTTGAAAACAGAAATAAAAGGGACACAGCATCATTACCCAGCAGGATTTTCAGTATGGCTCCAGCTAGCCTTTTGCTTTTCTAGCTCTTTCCTCCCCAGCCTTGTTCAAAAACGATGTGAGCTTGGCACAACCTGAAGCAAATATAAAGCATGTTTGCAGCATTTTCAGACCACTTTTATGGGAAGTGCTTTCATCAAAATATTCTGGTTGGCTGAGAACACATGTACCTCTTATTTTGAGACACAGAACATTCTCCTATTGATGACTTTGAGAACCTATTTACCTTCAGTTGGAGGTGGGGAGGGCAGGGAAATGGGCTCCAGTAGGAAGGCAGTTATACCTCTAAGTCACAAATATCTTGTAAGTTTTCATCTTAGACTGACAAGTATTCCCAGCTGTTAGTTTAGTTCTGTACCAGCTTAGGAATTGTTAAAATGAACAAAACAAATGAGAAAAAAAAAACAGCAGGGAAAGAAATTCTGCCTTCAAATTTAAAAACTTCTTGTCCAAAAAATAGCCTTTTTTTCTTTTCAGAGAATGAACACTATTTTAATGTTCAGTTTTCCATATCATGAGTGGTGAGTCACACTATGTGCTCAGGTGCAGATGGATCAATGACTTCTGAGAATTTAATTTAATCTTAGAATTCTACCAAACCTTCAAGGAAGAACTATCACCAATATACCAATATGCATCAAATTATTTTATAAGATAGAACTGAAAAGAGTATTTTCAAACCCTTTATGAAGCCAAGATTATTCTGATCCCAAAACAAGATAAAGATTATATATATATATATGATCAGCCAATCTCTCATAGATGCAAAAAATATTTACAAGCCTGATTTAAGAACATATCAAGAAGATTATTCACCATAATCAAGTAAGCTTCATCCCAGAGAGGCAGGAATGAATCAACATATACAAATGAACTGATGCAATCTACCACATAAACAGATCTGTGGACAGAAAGCACATGACCATTTCATTAGATGCAGAAAAGATTTTTGATAAAATCCAGCATCCTTTCATGATAAAAGCTCTAAAGTATCTAGGGATACAGAAGACATATATTAAAATAATAGAGGCAACATACAAGCGCTCAGTCAATATCATGTTAAATGGAGAAAAACTCAAAGCATTTCCACTACAATCAAGGACAAGACAAGGATGCCTACTCTCACCATTTATGTTCAGTACAGTGCTTAAAGTCCTAACCAGAATAGTAAGTCAAGTGTGATAAGGGAATACAATTATAGAAAGAGATCAAATTATCCTTCTTTGAGAATGATACGGTTTTATACATAAAACCACTCAAAGACTTCACCAAAAAAAGTTCTTACAGCTGATAAATTGAGAAAAGCATCAAACCACAAAATTAGCACACAAAAATCAGTAGCCTTCTTACCTTATCAATGACAAACACAGCAAGAAAGAAATGAAGGAAATAATTCAATTCACAATTATCTCCAACAATTATAATAAATCCAATGAAGGAAGTGTAAGACATATAATAAAAAAAAACAAAAAACCTTATGACATTGAAGAAAGAAATTTAAGAAGAACCAAGAAGTGGAAAGACTGTCCATGTTCACAGATTGGCAGGATTAATATTGTGAAAATGACCATCCTATCAAAAGCAATTTATAGACCCAATGCAATCTCCATCAAAATTTCAACTCAGTTTTTCATGGAAATTTTCTTAAATTTTTTTTTAATTTTTTTAAACTTTAGTTTTTTAAATCAAGTTTTTCTTAAACTTCATTTGGAAATACGAATAAAATAAAATGCTCAAAACAGTTCTGGACAATAAAAGAATTGCTGAAGGTATCACCATCCCTGATTTCAAGTATACTACAGAACTATAGTAACGAAAACATGGTACTGGTATAAAAGCAGACATATCAGTCAATGGAATAAAATTAAGGACCCAGACATAAGTCTACACACATATGGCCACCTGACTTTTGACAAAGAAGCCAAAACACACAGTGAAAAAATGACAGCATCTTCAACAAATGGCACTCATCAGACTGGATGGCTGCAGGCAGAAGGAAACTAGATCCTTACCTCTCACCCCATAGAGAACTCAAATGCAAATGGACCTTGACATAAAACATGATACCTTGAATTTCTATTGTAGGAGAAAGAAGGGATTCCACTTGAACTTAAAGGCACAGGAAAAGACTTCTGAACAGGACCCCAGTAGCCCAGGCATTAAGGCCAACAACTAATAAATGGTACCCCGTGAAACAAAAATGTTCTGTACATAGGACATTGTCATCTGACAGAAGACAGCCCAGAGAATCAATGGGGGTAGGAGAATGTCTTTCTCAGCTTGTGACAAATACTTCCCAGAATATACTCTAAAAACAAAACAACAAGAAATTAAACAATCCAATTAAAAAATGGGTCAACTGGGCTGGAGAAATGACTCCATGTTCAAGGACAATGGCTCTTCTTCCAAAGGACCAAGGCTCTATTCCCAGCACACATAGTGGCTTACTCCTGTTGTACATCCAGCCACAGCATATCTGATGCCCTCTTTTGTCAGGGATACACGTGGTGCACAGTATACATGCAGACAAAACATCCATGCACATTAAGCAAATTTTTAAATGGGTCATGGATCTAAAAAGAGTTCTCAAAAGATGAAATATAAAGACTGAGAAATATTTTTTTTAATATTTGGCATATTTAGCCATGTGGAAATGGAAATTAAAACTACTTTGAGAGTTCATCTCATCCCTTCAGAATAGCCAAGATCAAAGAAACAAATGACAACAGATATTGGAATAAATATTGGGAAAGGGGAACATGTATTCACCACTAGTGGGAATAAAAACTGGTAAAACCACTATAGGAATCAGTGTGGAGGTTCCTCAAAAACTAAAAATAGATTTACCACATGACCCAGCTATACTATTCTTGGGCATATACCCAAATAACTTTATATCTTTCTATGAGGATACCTGCTCATCCATGTTCATTGCTACCCTATTCACAAAACTTAGGAAATGGAAACAGCCTAGATGTCAATCAACTAGTGTATGGATAATGAAAATGTGGTACATTTATGCAATGGTATATTAGTCAAATGTGAAGAAAAGAAATCCACAAGTAAATGGATGGTACTGGAAATAATAGTCCCAACTGAGGGAACCAATATATAAAAAGATAGTATGCATGTTTTCTTTAATTTCTGAATGTTAGCTTTGAATCTTCAGAGATGTATGTCTCATTTAGAATACTCATAGAGGTCAGAAATTTAGTAAGAAGCTATTGGGTGAGGGGCCTTACAAAGAGACGAGATAGAACACAGTAGCATAAAAGGTTAAAGGTGAAAAAATGGAACAAGAAGGGTTAAAGTGAGGTGGGAGATGAGAGGGTAATCCCTAAGAGAGAATATAGGGAGGGATAACTAACATGAAAGGCCTTTTGGAAAAACCATGTGGAAGCCTATCAGTATAAGACCTTCATAAAATATTTGCACACACATATGTAAAACAGGACTTAATGTAGTTACCCCACAACAGGGGGATAGTACGTTAACTAGATACCTCATGCTAATAAATAAAAGCCGCAGTACCAGGAATAGGTTAGTTATTTTTTACTTCCTGGCCAATGAGGTCACATAGACCCCAAGCAAATTGCTTATTGCCAATACTCCTGACTACCTTCCAGAATTCACAGTATGACCCTATTTCTGAGGATACCACATACTTGAATCGCAGAACATGGAGACATCCAGCTAGTATTCACCTAAAAACTTCCTACCTACCCACTGCCATTCATGATAGAAGCATGGTATAAGTGCTTCCAGAGGAGGTAAGCCTCAGTCTCACCCCGTTGTGAATCTTTCAAGCTAAAATGACTGGCCTGACAAGATACAGCCACTGGTGCAATAATGGCTGGCATGAATGTTACAGAAGTAACCAACTCCTTTTTGATTGGATCAAAGGTCTGATACATGAGATGGAAACCATACCTGGCACTATTAAAGAAGCCAACAATATGTGTCTAGATAGGTCATAGGCTCTAAGAGAGAACCCAATGCTAACTCTGCTAACTGAGTATAGTATTGAAACAACTCCTAATGACTTCTTAATATACCCATAGATCAGACTTTCTTCTTGCAGTGTATGACAATTAACACCATGACTATATCCTCCAAATTGTCAATATGCAGAGAACAAAAGACTATAGAATGATCTGCCCCCAAATTAGATATTCATATCTCACCCCAAGGCTCAGGGATATTTGCAAGTGTGGAGGTGGAAAATAATATAAGAGCCAGAGGTGATGGAAACAGTGTTCTCTGGATACAACAAGGCAGATGCACATGTGAACTCACAATGATTATGACAGGATGCACAAATCATGCCCCATCTCCTGCCAGACAAAATCTCAGCATAGAGAGTGGGAGGGTAGATGTCTAATCCCACCACTAGCTGAGAAGCTATTAGCATTTATAGCTGCTGGGAGAGAGTCAGATTTTTGTTGTTTTTGATGATGATGATGATGATGATGGTGGTGGTGGTGGTGGTGGTGGTGGTGGTGGTGGTGGTGGTGTGACACCTGATAGACTGACCACATACAAGACCAAGCCCCAATCCCAAGACTATCAGAGGAAAACAAACTGGACTTGATGGGGAAAGAAAAAGTGAAAATAAGTCATCTCAGTCAGTTGAGACAAGATGGAATGGTTGAAAGGGTGGGAAGGGTAAGAGTTAAACTGGGTGAATATGTTCAAATTACAGTGTATGAAACTCTCAAATAATTAATTTTTAAAAATGGGGGAGATGAAAGACCAGGAAGCCCTAATAAAACAAATGGCACGGGGTTATAGATGTGATATCTTGAACAAATAAATTCCTTGACCTATCTGTGCCTTAGTTTCTCTATCTGTAAAATAGGGACAATAACTCCCTGCCACTGTGTTTATATAAGATTTACATATAATATTTGACATATGTATGTAATTGTCAAAACAAAAGCACAACTGTCACTTCAAAGGAATGAAAGATGGTTTATTCTGAAGCTAAATATAAGTAAATCATCACCCTAGGAACACAGATTTTGGTTATCCTAAACTCCATGCTCCAATGTGATAATTTGATGGAGTTTCTATAGTAACAGAACTAAGAAGGTCACAAATCAAAGCACTTCCCAAATACATTGGTGGAAGCAGGTATGGGGGGCTCAGTTATAGACCTCAGATTCTATCCCGTGGCATTCTTGGTTTTAAGTTGATGGAAACTAGGGTTTGTTAAGCTAATACATTGCAAAGGATTTATCTGTTAGTCACAGGATATCAGGTCAGACATAGAAGTGGTCAAGAAATGACTATTTAGGGGGCTGAAGATAGCCCAAGATAAACTGCAGTTTGGCTCTGGACCCGCAACATTCCAACCACTGCACAATTATTGAAGTTCTAATCAATTAATCAACCTTGCAGGGGAAGGTGGGGTTCTATCCAGGAACTTCCCAGTACTTATAAACAGTAACACTACCAAATGTTTATTAACTACAGGCACTTTTGACTTTGTGTTTTGTAGTTTTTTGAGAGGGTCTTGCTATATTGCTCATGCTGTCCTTTAACTTGTAATCCTCCTGCATCAGCCTCCTGAGTGCTGTGATTACAGACATGACTCACCATATTTAGGTACACCATACTAAGTACAAACATATACTACTTTGTTATACAATCTTTACTTTTTGCAATACTTGAGATCAATCCAGCCTAGGGTATTCTAAGCAAAAGCCGGTCACTGAGATGCATCCTCAGATGGTATGTTCTGAATTTCCCTAGCTCTTTTTTTCTAGTCACTCTCTATGTGAGCCACAGAATATTAGTTTAAATATGAATATTTTGCATTTTATTTTCACAATACACATATAAGTTAATAGATATAATGTTTATGGTAAAATCTTTTCTTTTTCTTTTTTCTTACTGAAAGGTATCTGCCATTATACTTGGCCAAATTGTTTAGACTCTCAGAAACAACTGGAAGAAGTTTTCATATAGATTCATCAAGTTTTATAACACTTACTCATGTTTTTTCATTTGTTGATTGTTTAAAAACATACATTTCCATTTATGTTTGGTTGGCTCCGTGTGTGGAACAGCTACTGACTTTTGCACTTCAATATTATATCCAGCTATTTTAAGGCATTCTTACCTATTACATCTATCAGTTGATTATTTGAGTTTTCTATGTATATAATCAAACAACCTGCAAACAATTGTCATTTTCCTCGTTCCTTTATATTTCAGCCTTTTCTCAGTCACATTAGCATGTATTTCTAAGAACCCCAGGTCATGATGATGATAATACAGCTGTAGCATTTCACCATGAGACATGATGGTTGTCTTCATGTTCAGTTTCTGAGCAAAATAACTAACATTAATATTATTTCATTCATCATGTATTGAACATATATTATGTTCTGAAGTCACCATATACAATGATTTGATTAATCCACATGCTAACTGTGCTGTAGGATGGTCTGTATGTCAAATTACTCTGATTGGTCAATAAATAAAACACTGATTGGCCAGTGGCTAGGCAGGAAGTATAGGCGGGACTAACAGAGGAGAAAAGAGCAGGAAGGTGGAAGGAAACAGCCAGCCACCAGGACAAGCAGCATGTAAAGATGCCGTAAGCCACAAGCCATGTGGCAAGGTATAGATTTATGGAAATGGATTAATTTAAGCTATAAGAACCGTTAGTAAGAAGCCTGCCACAGCCATACAGTTTGTAAGCAATATAAGTCTCTGTGTTTACTTGGTTGTGTCTGAGCGGCTGTGGGACTGGTGGGTAACAAAGATTTGTCCTGACTGTGGGCAAGGCAGGAAAACTCTAGTTACATAACTGTCTAAAGAGTTTCTGTCATTTCCATGTCACAGATAGAGAAACTGAAGCAGAGAAAGTTCATACAAAATGTCCAAGGTTAAGCTCCCTCCTCCCACACCAAGACTGTACAAAGGCGCACATCAAGACTATTGCTTTAGTCATATCAGCACACAGTCCACGTTGGGATGGAAATTTTTAGACAGACTAGAACGTACTTGATGTTCAGAAAATCTTTGCTTAGAGAAATAAAGAATCTGGTTTCTGAACGAATAGTGGGTTGTTTTAGGGATGAGAAAAGTGAGCTGCCTGCAGAAATTCTGGTGGCAATGACTTACAGGGAGTTGTCAGGAGATATTGTCAGCTGGGGAAGCTTGATTGAAGCTTGGATTTGGAGTCATGACCATGCTAGGAGCTCTGAAGTCATCACAGTGGCTGAGAGTAACCATGGACCCACAATCAGTCAAAATGTGAGACTGGGACACAGTGGCATGGGAATTCCTGTCAGCACTAAACAGTGTCTTCAGACATCAGGAGGCTAATGTCAACATATTTCATTTTTTTCCTCAAGAAAAATACATGTTGTATGTATACAATATAACATCACACACACACACACACACACACACACACACACACACACACACACATTTCTAATCTAGGGAGGAGTAATTGTAAGAAGTACATTCTCAGTTTTGCAGGTACACTCTACTGCAGTCTTGGCTGTGTGTGGTGATATTATGTCCCCCAATATATTGTGCACCTTAATAAACTTATCTGGGGTCAGAGAACAGAACAGCCGCTAGATAGACATAGAAGACAGAAAATGGTGGCACACACACCTTTAATACTAGCATTCTGGAGGCAGAGATCCATCCAGATCTGTGTGAGTTCAAAGCCACACTGGAAACAGCCAGGCATGGTGACACACACCTTTAATTCCAGAAAGTGATGGCAGGAAGCAGAAAGGTATATAAGGCATGAACACCAGGAACTAGAGCCTTGTTAAGCTTTTAGGCTTTGAGCAGCAGTTCAGCTGAGATCCATTTGGATGAGGACTCAGAGGCTTCTAGTCTGAGGAAACAGGATCCGATGAGAAACTGGTGAGGTGAGATGGCTGTGGCTTGTTCTGCTTCTCTGATCTTCCAGCTTTAACCCCAATACCTGGTTCTGGGTTTGATTTTATTAATAAGACCTTTTAAGATTCATGCTACGGCCGGGCGTTGGTGACGCACGCCTTTAATCCCAGCACTCGGGAGGCAGAGCCAGGCGGATCTCTGTGAGTTCGAGGCCAGCCTGGGCTACCAAGTGAGTTCCAGGAAAGGCGCAAAGCTACACAGAGAAACCCTGTCTCAAAAAAGCAAAAAAAAAAAAAAAAAAAAATATTCATGCTACATCTGGCACCCAACGTTTGTGGTACGAATTCACAAAAAAGCCGCTTGCCTGTGGCCTTGAGGGCCCCAGCTCAGACCCAAACTAGCCTCAGCCAGTTGTGGTGGTGCACGCTGGTAGGATTTGCTGAAGGAGGCAGAGGCAGGAGGACCCGAGTATGAGGCCAGCCTGGGAGGCTTGCTAAGGAGAAGCTGCAGCCAGGTCTGAGCCACAAAAGGTGGAGGTGGGACCATGGAGGCAGTGGCTGCTGCTCTGAGTTGCTGGCTTCTTCTTATCATGTTGGTGACTGCAGTGATGTTGCTACCTGGGACGAAGGGTTTACTGCTGTTTGTTCAGAGAACAATTGCCAGGACCATTGTGTTACAAGAAAGCATTGGCAAAGGTCAGTTTGGAAAAGTTTGGCAAGACAAATAGTGGGGAGAAATTGCTGTGAAGATTTTATCTTCTAGGGAAGAACATTCATTGTTCCAAGAGACAGACATTTATCAGGCTGTGATTGCTCCAAACCACAGAGGAGGTACAAAAAAAAGTCTGCAGGGAACCATGACCACGCCTAACAGCAACTTTGAAATCTTCAAAAAGATGACAGGATCCCACAATGACAATTCTCCGTGGACTATGGTAAAGCCATTAAGCTGATTAACACCACAGAAAAATAGAATTTGGACTACAAACTGCTCAGGACAAGAGATAGCTAGCTGAGATGATCCAGATTCACAGACTACTCGAGTAAGGACTTGAGACAAGACCTGCACTTTCCCATTATGCAGATACTGGACAAATGATACTACTAACTCTCTCGGGACTTGACAATTAACCCAAAAATTTTCTTTTCAGGATTCCCTAAAGATGTCTTCACCCCCAAAAAGCAGGAAGTAATTTTAAGAACACGATGCCCACATTTCCAAGAGGTGGGATGGGTGTTTTTTTGTCATTTAATGAGTTATGGATATTGTCATTGTTTACTATGGTTGGTTACAAGTTATTTATTGTTAATGGTCAAAAAAAAAGCTAAACAAAGGAGATTAAATACAAGGTTCTTGTTTAAAAAAAAAGAAAAAGAAAAAAGATATAGAAAAGAGTAGATCATTGAATCTACTCTGAAAAAAGAAAAGATATAGAAATGATAAGATAAAAGGTAGATTTTTGGATCTACTCAGAAAAAAGGAGAGATGGAGAGATGGCTCAGCGCTTAAGAGCACTGACTGTTCTTCCAGAGGTCCTGAGTTCAATCCCAGCAACTGCATGGTGGCTCACAACCATCTGTAATGAGATCTGGCACCCTCTTCTGGCCTGTAGGTATATATGCAGACAGAATACTGTATACATAATAAATAAATAAATCTTTAAGAAAAAAAGAGAATATGGATATGATAAGATAAAAAGGGAGATTATTGAATCTGCTTTTAAAAAGGAATTACTTGTTTTAAATAAGATAAGTAATGAAAATTTTTATCTGAATTTGTCAAATGATAATGAACTGGACACTGTTAATATATATAATGAAGTTTTTGTCTGAATTTGTCAAATGTTAATGGACTAGACATTGTTAATGTAATTCTTGACTGTATATATTATATATACTTATTGAATATAGTTTTTCTTGTATTAGTTATAAACTTTTTTAATTTTAGACAAAAAATGGGAAATGTGGTGATATTGTGTTCCCCAATATATTGTGTACCCTAATAAACTTATCTGGGGTCAGAGAACAGAACAGCCACTAGATAGACATAGAAGCCAGGTTAAGCTTTTAGGCTTTGAGCAGCAGTTCAGCTGAGATCCATTTGGATGAGGACTCAGAGGCTTCTAGTCTGAGGAATTGACAAGGAGATGGCTGTGGCTTGTTCTGCTTCTCTAATCTTTAACCCCAATACATGGCTCCGGGTTTGATTTTATTAATAAGACCTTTTAAGATTCATGCTACAGCTATGCAGGTAGACTCTATTACCTTATTCCACCATCCATTGATCACCATCACTCTTCTAATTTGTATTACTCAGTCCACTAAGTGGGCTCACTAAATTCTTTCTCACTGTGTTATCTAAATTTGTCCCAGATATCTTTAGTACTTTGTATCTTAAAAAGACTGAACCATCAAAATAAAAGAAGGCATTAGAAAGAAAGAAAGAAAGAAAGAAAGAAAGAAAGAAAGAAAGAAAGAGAGAGAGAGAGAGAGAGAGAGAGAGAGAGAGAGAGAGAAAGGAAGAAAGACACATGTTAAAAAGCCATGTGTTTGGCTCTTGGGAACCTATTCCTCATGCTGAATTGCCTTGCTCAACCTTAATAGAAGGGGAGGTGCTTAATCTATCACAACTTGATACGCCGTGCTTTTTTGACAGCCATGGAACTGAAATGACAGAGGAGGAGTGGATTGAGGCAGCTGGTGGAGGCAAGGTGGGGGAAGGGAAAGGGGGAGGGGAAACTGGGGTCAGGATGTAAAATAAATTAATTAAATAAAAATAAAATAAATAGGCGATCAACTTGTTTATAGATGGGATCAATTTTTTGATAAAGCAACCAATGCAGGGAGAAAATAAAGTAAATTTGTGAAGAACACAGAAGAGATCCCCAAGCAGACCAGCAGGACCAGGGCTCCAAGTATCCAGTTTCAGTTCCTGCTTCTTTCTATCAGCACTAGACATCAGCCCTGACTTCCCCAGAAACTGACAAAAACAAACAAACAAACAAACAAAATGTGTTGGCCCAGAGGTGGGATTAAACACAGAATTCCAATGTAAAAGTTAAGGAACAAAACTCATAACAAACTAGATTCGGTATTTATAAACATAATATCATTTGGTTTGCTTGTAGAGATGTTTGGAGAGGTTGAGGAGCATATTGAAAATAAAAGAGTTTCCAATAACACTGAATTTACCAATAATAAAAAATTCATGTTAGCCAAGGGGAAGACTAAGTTGACTCATAACCCAGGAATGTTAACAAAGACGCAAGCTTTTTCTTCCTTTCTGAAGCCTGTTGACCCCATAGGCCTGGTTATTATTGTAAATTAGCAAGTGGGTCGCTAGTCTTCGTTAATCATATACAGCAGGAAGCAAAGGAAACATGGCTTTCATCTCTCACATGAGACAAACAGACACAAGCACCAATAAAAGTCACAAAATAAATCCTTAGTGTTGATTTTTGTTTATGCTAAGCAAGCTCCATGCTAGGATTTGATCAAAAGGAGATGGGGGGGGGGGTATTTTTGAGACAGGCAAAGGAGGCAATTTGATACTAATTAGGAAACAGACTTGTTCTCTATATCCCACCAGAAAGTCTAAAGGAACTTGGTTAATAATAGCTCCAGATTCTTCTGTAATTCCCCAACCCAGTATAGATTATCAATCTGTGACTGCTTAATTCACTTAACTATATTTGATATTACATATACAAAGCTATAGTATATCTGAATAATTTTAAGAACATCCTAGTTTTCTTTTAAAATAGAATTTTGTTCCATTTCATTACATTTTAGAGTCATTTCTGGTGTCGGGTTTTTATAATCTGCTATTCCTGAGCTAATAAATGGAATGTTCGTTAGCTAAATTTTTGTTATTAGTATATTAATGTCTATGTCCTTTATCAGTTTATCAGTCCTATATCCTTTATTTTCATAGTTATTTCAGTCCCAAAACCATGTGTAAATGCTAATATAAGCCAGGCCTGATGGAGCATGCCTGTGATCCCAGGATTCAAGGCCCAAGTAGAAAGTTCACAGGTTCAAGGCAAGCTTGACCCACACAGCCCTATCCTGTCAAAAAGAAAGAAAGAAATGAAGGAGGGAGAGAGGGGTGGGGGAGGGGAGGGAACCTAATTTATGAAAAACAAAAGGTGGAATTGCATTGATTCATAGTCTTCAGATGATGTTTAGATATTATTTGTGTGGGAGCTAAAAGCTTTTCAGTTTGCTAGTTTGAGGCAAGGAAATAAGAACCTTATCCATCAAGTGACCAGTAATTGAATCCAGTTGTTCCAAGGAAGAGGCATCCCACATAACCTTTCATAAGACAGCTGCTTCCTACTGAAAACTTTCCCACACAGGGTTCAGCTCTCAGTGACAACCTTCAACCTTCCCACAGCTGGAAAATGCAAGTCTCTGTCCTGAACTGAAGTCTGCAGAGCACCAGAGTGACCTCTGCCTCCACCTCATTCGAATGACATTCTGATGGTGTTGAAAATGACTTAGCATTTATTCTGCTTCTTAACAATCAACTGGCAGAGTAACCACGGGGTAATAAGGGATGAAGAGAGGTTCTGTAAAGATTCCTAGCTAATAAATGCACGAAGAATGAAAGAATTGGAAAATAAACATTTTGCACCCCATACATAAAAATTTGCCTTAGACCAATGGTTCTCAACCTTCCTAATGCCATGACCTTTCAATACAGTTTCTCATGATGTGGTGACCCCCAACCATAAAATTATTTCATTGCCACTTCATAACTAATTTTGCTACTGTTATGAATCTTACTGTAAATAGCTGGTATGTGGAATATGTGATATGCAACACCCCCCCCAAAGGGCTCACAACCCACAGGTTGTGAACCACTGTAGACAATACTCATCAGTAGAAATATGCTAAAGAAAATTCTGAACCAAAACTTCACAGTGAAAACATCTGAACTAACAAGAAACTGCTGCATGGTAGAAGAAGCAGGATAACCCGCTCTACAGAACAGAGTCTCATCCAGACGTACCACACAAGGGTGAGTGAACCACTTCCTTCACCACCTCCTTATTACAGGGAGGAGGGAGGAAAGCTTAAGAGATACAATAAACATAAACATGTGGGAGCTACCTTATTTAGCTCTCTACTTCAACAGTTTAAGTTGACAAAAACTAAACATGGAAATATTAGGCGGTTACTCAATAATTAAATGTGCTATTTTTGTTGTGACTATAGAAAAATATAACTGTATTTTCGACATGTATGCTAACTAATAGGTTAAAGGATAACACAGAATAATGATTTGCATTTATTTAAAATTCCTCCAAGCAAAGATAAGAAAGGGCAAAAAGGAAGTGGCAAAGGTGAAAAGACAGAGGAAATAAAATATTCATGAATACTGACAACAGTTAAAGCCACATAGGAGGTATAGAGGTACACAGAAATGCTCACTCTACATTTATGTGTTTAATTTTCCACAAAATAATTTCCTGAATATATATTTTCTAGTTCACAATACCATTCTTTCCAATGGGAAAGTCTTTAGTTTATAAACACATATGTAGGACATGTGTGCATAATGGTTCCATTATAAGACATTTTTACATTTATTCACAATAAAATGAGGAATAGGTGACAACTGGGAGCTTCCAATATGTAAGAAGAAAGAGTGCTCATTGTTCCTGCTGTTCCTTCCTGGATAGGGGTCAAGACTCAGTGATGCTAGCACTGTGTAAACATAGAGCAGATGACTGAAGGCTACATTTCCTCTACTGAAATGTCATTATTCTATTTCTGAAGAACAGATTATGTTCTGAGGTCTTGTTGCATGATGAAACTCTGTGACTTCATTAAAATTCTGGCCCAATCCATTTTTTAACTAAAAGTCTCACTAGTATGTGTAGAGTAATATTGAACCTTTATAACTCACTCATTGTGTGTCAGTTTTTAAGAATGAATCTTGCTATATACTTGAGCTAGTTTCTACAAATCTATAGTTAAATTGTGGTGTGATGAAATTGTGCCCAGGAAGCAATTTGTGTCCGAACTTTTTGAACTTTGGATAGAGTGTCATGGAGCTAACTAGAAATATCATTGACATCAAGTTTGGAGAGAAAATGAAGTATGAAGAGGACAGAGCATCAGTGGATTCACAAGACCAAGCAGCAGGAAAGTGTTACCCCTCTGGGCGTTTCACTCAGGGATTGTAAACCTGTAGACAGGGGTTTTCCATTGTCTAATTTTTTTACTATAATGAGATGCTTCCCAAACTATGGATCCTTTGTAAGGTCCCATTTCATTCCCTGTCTTGATGTCATTTCCACTCTGAGCACAAACTGTCACTTGATACAAACCAGTTTTTCAGTTCTGGGTCCCAATGAATAAAATTTTATAGAATTAACCTTAACTACATTGAGGCAACAATATAGTTCTGTATTCTGTATTGGTTCTGTATTTGAATTCTGTATTAGTCAAGCTCCTGGCTGTAAGCAACAAAACCAATTCCATCTATTACAAGCAGAATAGTGATTTACTAAAGGATGTTAAATGGCTCATCAAACACTGGGCTTGGTGAAGAGCAAGTTTGTGGTTAGACAGGCAAGGACCATGTCTGCTCCCCTGCTTCAGTGGACTGAGTATGCACTCTGCAGAAAATCTAGCAGCGATCTTTGTGTTCTCAGAATTCGCTCTTGCTCTGATTGTCACATAATAGGGGGAGGTTTTTTCACATCCTCCATGTTTGTGTCTCTACTTTCCAATTATAATTTAGGGACTTTTATAAAGGCAGGAATGGGTAACAGCTGGGGAAGACATTTATCTGCATTTTCATTTTCTATGGTGAGATGTAAACAATATTTATATGGAAAGGCTATCATGTACTAGGATAAATAAAAGAAAGCATGATTATCTAGTACAAAATATATAATAAATGTCATGTAATTCTCACAAAAGAAACACTCAAGTTTTTCATTTATTTCTGGGTAGAATTCCTTGATACATGTATTTGTTTGCTAGAGAAAAAAAAAGATTTTGGTGGTAATAGCTGTTATTGAGAAACAAATTTTCATCTATTGCATAAAACCTACAATTAATAAGTTCTAATTCAATTTTTTTATTGTTCCAGAATTTCATACATGTATAGTATGTATTGATCAATTCCACCCCAAACTCCTTTCTCTCTTGTAATTTCCCTGTCCTCGACTTCATGTGCTCTTTTTTAATCTTACTAAGTCCACTCAGCGCTGCCTGTGTGCATATAGTTGTGGGACCATCTACTAGAACACAGAAAAATCTCTCAGTGGCCATATTCCTGAGGAAAACTTACCTCTCCCCAGTAGCCATCAGCTGCCAATAGCTTCTCAGATAAAAGGGGGATTTCATGAGCTCCTCTTCAGCCAATGCTGGGATTTTGTCCGGCTTTATCTTGTACCAGTCTTGGGCATGTAGTCACACTGATTACACAGGTCGTTGTGCAATGATCCTCTCATGTGCAGAAAGTAATGTTTCACTGAAGATATCTAGTAAAACTGTCTCTGACCATATTTCTGATCCCTTTTTCATGATGATCCCTGAGCTTCAGGAGAGGGTGGGGTGTGATTTCATTTAAAGCTGAGAATCTATAATCTCTTGTTCTCTATATGTTAACAAGTTGTGCTTTTCTGTAATAATCCCTGCCTACTGAAAAAATAAGTCTCTGTGAGGAGGGGTGACAGATGCACTACCATGTGAGTATAATGACCAGGACTTAGAGGATAATTTTAGAGTACGTGTATTTAGCAGAAAAGTCTTAGATGTTATGACCCCATTAATGGGTTTTTGTCCCAGTTAATGATAAGAGGCATGAGGTTAATATTACAGAATGGGTCATAAATACAATCAAGAAGAGGTTAGTTATTTCTATAAAATTTATATCATTACTAGGCCAGTGAGCATATCTTGCCAAGTCAGTCCTCATTGTAGCAAACGGGTTTCAGAGTTGGGAAATAGTGTTACTTACTCTTCTCCCCTGGCAGCATACATGAAACTTTCCAACTCTGTGAAAAAACCAAATACATAGACATGGTGTATATATATATATAATACTTGTAGATCATAATGAGTTCTACATAGGAAAGGCTATAAGTATATGCTAACAATGAGAAGTAATTATATAAATGACCTCTTTCCCCTATGAATTTTATGTCCTTAGAATCACTAATAATCATCGTTTTAATGGAAAGACTTTGAAACCAAAGTCTGCACATGGCTGTGACTACTAGTTGAATGTGGCAGTGGGACTTTTTTTTAATACAACTTTTACTTGGCTGTGGCATTTTAAAAACTCAAAATTCATTATAAGAATGATGAAGAAATGCTTTTCATTGTGGAGTTTAGCAATACTGCCAACTCTTCTTATTTGGCTATATAAATACAAAATGTATAATCTAATAAGCAGTTGGGAAAATGCCAGTTTTAGCTCTCATTACTGGCAGTCTATGCAAAACCATCTGATTTTAATCCCTCCACTTGATTTACCTCATGGCTTAAAAATTCATCCAGCCAATGAGAAGTAACACAAAACAAGTAGAGTGTTAAGTTCTGAGGCTTGCCACAAATTCAGGCATGACCGTTTCTAGTTCAGTATAAAGGTCAAGGTAAGAATTATCCTCACTCCACAACCACAAGTGTACTATTCTCTTGATTAAAAAAAAATTAGAAACATATTTTCCTCTTTGAGGATTTAAAAAAAAAAAGCTTGATTTCAGAAAAGAAAACACATTTCAAGTGGGAGAGGACAGAAGCTGATAATAGGCGCTGGGATACCTTGTGCATCCTTGCTGCAGAGGGGAGCAGCTTGGACCTGCCTCAACTGAATGTATCAGACTCTGCTGACTCCCCATGAGAAGCCTTGCCTTGGAAGAGGTGGGAATGGGGAGGTAGGTTGGAGAAGAAGGCTGGGGGTGGGAGGAGGGAGGAGAGGGGAATCTGTGGTTGGTATGAAAAGTGAATAGAAGATTTCTTAATAATAATAAAAAAAGAGATACAAAAAAGAATATAAGCTAGATATAGCTACTGTTGAAATTTTCATAAAGGCCTTTGCATACTTATTTTTTTCTGTTTTTTAACAACAAGAACAACAACAAATTCTACTGCTGTGTTTAGTGGGATTTAAAAACAACAAGGAATGTAACTATTTCTTTTATCATTTTGTGGAACTGTCATCTATAATATATAGTTAATGTGTGATACGTATGTCAATTTATTTCAGACAAATTTTGTGCTATAGCCAGATCAGACAGATGACCATGCAATGTTGTCATGATAATATTTCAAGGTTGTTAGATGCTTTTTATACAGGCATGCTTTATAAAGTCCTCATAGTTAAAAAAAAAAGTTGCTAATAGCTTCATTTTCTTATTCCTGATTCTTTAATGCAGTTACCAATTTTTGTCACCAGTACAAATTGGAAAAAATTTGGGCCAAAATATTGGCATTTACTTCTCACTGACTTAGGAAGTACTGTATTTCCAGAAAGAATTCCCAGAAAGAATTTAGTCAAGGAATACAAATATTTTGCACTTAAAGTAAACTTGAAAAATTATATTTAATAGAGACTGAGAATTCTTTATAAGCAATATATATGTATTCAGGTATTAATAAGAACTATTTCCAAATACCCTGTCTTTTATAGTGAAGAAAATGTAGTAAAATTTATTAAATCTTGGTAAAATAAAGAAGAATGAATTTAGCCACTATTAAGAGTGGATCATCAGAAACACAATTAATTAAAAAAATGTAGCTTGTCACAAATACAAGGTTGAAAAGGTAAAAAATATTTCATGCATGGTAGAAGGGACTGAGGACTGAAATATTTTCTTAACTATAGTTGCCTCAATAGGGTTATGGTTTATTCTTTCAGTCATTTACATTCTATAACCTAAGTACATTAAATATTTTCCAACCCTAACACCCTAATTTTGTATTTGGCAAAGTATGAAATCTTCAGAATTTCTGTTCCCCATTGCTTCATGATTAGAAATAACATAACAGATGGTGACTTGTTCCCCAAGTAAGACAAGCGTCAAATGGAGAACTTCAAATTCTCAAACGTACTAGTTTCTTTTCAGAAGACCTAAGTGTATCTCACACATACTAATCTCAATTACCACTCACTATGAAAGCTTCTGCTGCACCCCAACTTAAATAATAAAAATCTCATTGTAATTAGAACCCAGTGAAAACAATTGATATCTACTAAAGTCACTGACTCCATTGTTCATTGTTTAAGTCAGGATTATATTGGCTTCCTATAGTTGATGGTATTCCCAAGTGGGGCCTATATACCACTTCTTTCAGGGTGAAAGTTGGAGACTTGGCCAAAAAAATATCCATTATTATCAGGCAATTCATCATATTCCCTACATATATACAGGACTGGTGGCTGGGCATGAATCACCACCACTTATCATTCTTTAGACGATCCAGGGAAAATAGCAAAATACAAAGAATTATAATATTCCTTTTTTTAAAAAGATTTATTTATTTATTATGTATACAGTGTTCTGCTTGCATGAATGTCTGTAGGCCAGAAGAAGGTGCCAGATCTCATTACGGATGTTTGTGAGTCACCATGTGGTTGCTGGGAATTGAACTCAGGACCTCTGGAAGAGCAGTCAGTGCTCTTAACTTCTGAGCCATCTCTCCAGCCCCAATATTCCTTTTTTGTAGCTGAAGTTTTCTCTGGTCCTACCCAGTCCCATGGACCCCACAGCCGCTTATAAAATAATCACTCAGAAGCTTATATTAGTTAAAACTGCTCGACCATTAGCTCAGGCTAACTACTGACTAGCTCTTACACTTAAACTCAGCCCATTTCTGTTAATCTATATGTTGCCACCTGTTCCATGGCTTTACCTGTGTGCCTGTTACATGCTGCTCCCTGGACGGCAGGTTGGCGTCTGCTCTCAGCCTTCCAGCCTTCCAGCCTTCCAGCCTTCCCACAATTCTCCTTGTTTGCTTATCCCACCTACACTTCCTGCCTGGCTACTGGCCAATCAGCATTTTATTTATCAACCAATCAGAGCAACATATTCACAGCATACAGAGCAATATCCACAGCACTTTTTCATTTATTTATTCAGCAAATATTTGAATTTCACCTGGCCATGACAAACAGTAATTAATGTACATATATTTATAGCTTTGGTACCTAGTCATAATTCATCCTAGATATGGGGAATGCCTTTGATGTGTTATAAACAGCATAGCAAATACTGGGGATCAGAGCTAAGAGCAAGCCATTAAGCAGAAGTCTGGTAGTGATAGCACATGCCCTTAATCCGATCACATGGCAGGCAGATTCTTTGAGTGTTCAAGGACAAAGCCAGCATGGTGACACACGCCTTTAATCTCAGTACCAACCATAGAGACCTGGAGGTCTGTATAGACAGGCAGTGACGAGGAAGTCATGTGGTTGGGTTTACAGCCAATGAGAAGGCAGAACAGAAAGGCAATAAAAAGACAGACACACAGGAAGAAGGTCTCTCTCTCTCAAGGGAAGGACAGCAGCGAGTGGTAAGATAAGGTGGTCTTAGCTCTTGGCTACTACTCGATCTCTGGGCTTTTAACTATTTGGCTCTGTGTTTCTTATTTAATAAGACTGTTTAGAATTACATCTACAGAGACCTTTAACAGGGAGTATAATTTCATCAAATCTCTGGTAGCTACTCTGAAGATATTGTGAGGAACTACTTTGAAGGGAACAAACCAAGGCAAGAAGACAGACAAAACAAAACACAAACAAAAGAAATCCTACTAAAATTACTCAAGTAAAAAAATAAAGTTTCCTGAACTAATGGGGTAGTGGCTACAATAGGAGACCAAAAAAATGGCAGAGATTTAAGGAGTAGGGAAAATAGATGTGATGGCATATGCTGATCGGCTGAGAGTTAGAAGAAAGGGAAAATTATCATTCTCTTCAGATTCTCTTTAGATGAGTCAGGTGATGTCACTCCTCCTCTCTTACACCATGCAAGGGCTCTCTCCCTTAATCATCATTACTCTTCACAAGGCCTAATGGAGTCTACAGCCCAGCCCAGTCCACCCCTCCTTCCACTCTCAAAGCTACAGCTCACTCTCCCACACACAGCCATGTTGGTGTCACTCAGGTAATCCCACCACAATCTTGCCTTACAGGCCTTACTCTTTCTGTTGCTTTGCCCAGGGAAGGGTGAAGTCCACACTGTCACCTCTTGTCATGAGCCCTCCCTGACTGTGTCAGTATTGTTTCAACATCCTCGAGAGCACGTCCAAGTTTTCTCCATAGTCCTTACCCTTTTTTAAATGTAATATGATTACTTGTGTATGATTCCCATCTTGGAAGAAGTCCTAGCAAGCCAGGGATTTTTACTTTACTTTGTTCATCATAGTAACCGCAGCTCCTAGAACGGTATGAGTAATATGTACTGAGTGAATTCACAGAAGAACCCCATGTCTATAGCTTGGCCAGTTGGTCAGGTGCGGGTTTGAATCACTGAGAGAGGAAATATAAAGGCCAGCAGACATCCAGAAGCCAGCAGCAGCACTGCACTGTTCTGTGAGGTGCCAACAAGTGATGTCCACTACGAACAACTTCTGTTTTGGATTCTGTTTGAGGTCTGATAGATCTCATATATGACCCAAAAAATTCTCAAATAACCACAAGCTATAATGGAAGGTATTTCACTCAACTTTTTAATCCAGCAAGAATTAACATTCACTTTCAAAACTATAAAACAGATTTTGCATAATGGGATTGTGGCAAATAAAATAGATTACATAGCAGTGAAAATACAATAAGGTGCTATTAGATTTGGGGTTAATTGACTAATTTTTATCTCTTGGACAATTTAAAAATCCCTGTCAATCCTGAATGGTTATTGTTTTGCTGTGAATATTTTTTTTTTATAAATCTTAACTTCACAAGTTTTAGCACGCATCTGTGTCACCTGGAAAGAAGTTTTACTAATATATACATAGACATTTATAAATAAGGAGGCACTAACATTTCTAACATTGCATTTCTTAATGCTGCTAGTCCAGGAACCACACTTTAAGAATGGCTGTCGGCAAAATTTTCATTTACCAGTGTGTGACAAATTTGGCCATCTCAAATGGTCTTTTCTGACTCCCAACTATATTGAATATTTATATATAGAGGCAAAACTGCTGCAGAATTAATTAAGATTATCTCTTAAATTCCTTTATTTAATGTGCTTTGATTCTGGTATTTTCCTCATACTGGGTAATCTATCCTCCTTTTTGTTTCAAATATTGTAATATTGGTTTTTCTGTGATTATTTCTGTTAATAGAACAGGACTGATGCTGTTTGTTGCCAGTTAAAGCTTCACAACATGTGGATTATTTCTTTTTGTGCAATTCTCTGTTTTTTTCTAAAGGTAATAATAACCCAATTTCTAAAGAATTTTGTTTTCTATGGCCTATCACTATTATAATAGAATCTCCAACAGCTTATTGATATTTTGGAAGTGATCAAGTACATGAAATGATCAGACATGTTTCTTTCTTCTGCCTGGAGATATCACCCCACCTTTCAGCTCCTGGACTTGCTATCTAGCTGTCACAGAACTTCCTACCTGTTCCTATGTTGGCTCTCCTGTTCCCTAACGCCATGGTGCTCTGTTTTGAGACTCACATGTTTTCTCCATTGAACCACAATGCTCTTGCCTTTCCAGGGAGCAAACTTCAAGAACTACTCATTGAAGCCTGTAGAGGCTTGTCCCTGGAGAATAAGACAGAGCCACATGTGGAAAGACCCATGTAGGTTCGGTTCTGTGCCCAAATCTCTCCTCAGAGGAGCCTGTTCTAACAAAACCTGCAGAATTCAAGGCTTTATTGGTTAGGCTAATAATTAATTTAGATTACAGAATTTAAACATTTTAGATATAATTCATATAGTTGCAGAAATTTATTGAGCCAAACCTTTGTATAATCCCAATCTCTGTTTTTATAAATTAAAATATTTTCATAGAAAATAGAAGAGGATAATTACCATGAATTGTCCAGATAAAAAAGGTTAGAATTTAGTGTGGTAGTCTGACTTAATCTACTGTAATATAAAAGAATGAGAAAACTGCATAATTCACTCTGTGCTTTATTAACTATTGAAATTACCCTGGTGGTGGATGAAAGTCTGAGAACAGTGTCTCCTCTTCCCAACTAACACCAACACTGACAACCTGGAAATTATGTACCAGCAGCACAAGAACTGGAGATGCACTCATTAAGAGTGTCCATCTCATGAAAGATATTACCTTCTGTAGATTGCTTCCTCTCTCTATCAGCTCTAACGTTCTTGCAAACTTCCTACCTAAAGTAGTGTTTAAAATAAGCATGCAGTGTTTAAAAATAAGACAAACAGCTCTGTCTAGTGGCAAGGTTTATCACTGCAACCTAAGTCATGAACAGTTTTTTTTGGTTTTTGTTTTGTTTTGTTTCGTTTAACTTGGCAAGCAAGGCTGACAGGAAATGGCTGTTGTAACCCCTGCTCATCCGACACAATGGACAAGCACTTAAAACTATCAGTAATGTTTTTTTTTTTTCCACTGGAGACAGTTCTCAGGGCAATTCAGAGAGACAGGTGTAAAACCCACATTAATGGTGTCACTTTAAAGGAAATGCAAAAGCATTTAAATTTTTTAATTAAAAAACTGTGAAATTTTGATTTTTTTTTAAATAAGTTTGTCTGTCCAACATAGTTACAAATCTTAGCCTGCGCCCAGCTTCAGCCTGCCTTCCTTTCTTACCTCTCACTTCTGCCAGTAAGAAAACTCCAGAATTCAGCTATAAGTCAAAACTATAGTATTCTTCACAGGGCAGATAAAGCCGCAGCTTGGGTCCCTGGCTTTAAAGGCAGTTTCCACAAAGCTCTCCAGAATATGCTAGAGTACTGTGTGTCCACAACTCAGAACGGGAGCCATTTCCTCCAGTTCCACCAGGAAGCACTCCAGAAATCAGCAGTCCTTTTGCTCACAAAGAATGGTGCATCAGGACAAACTGTCTTCCACAGAATATTTTGAAACATTGTATCATGCATCAAAACCGAGAAAATGGACATAGGATTGGCCAACAGTCTACATGAGGGCTGAAACCAGGGCCTGTTAGATTTCTGGCTAAATCAGATGGGAAGGATGTTTGCAAATTGAATCAAAATTTATTGGCAAGGAAAATAAGGATGAGAATTGCTTTTCCTTTTCAATGCTGGGATTGAACCCAGGGCCTTACGTGTACTAGGCTAGATGTCCTACCATACTCTTTAACACATAATAGTAACAAGATATTAAGTGTCTGGCTGTATCCAAAGAAATAATGATCAAAATTTTACAGCATTGCATGTTTGCCAAAGATAATAGTCAAAGGGATACCTAATCTATCAAATTCTTCCTATGTCCATCCTCCCTAATTCATAAACTCTTTTAACTATTATTGTTACATGTATATTTGTGTGTATTGTGTACATATGTAACAAAATAAAATTAAATAATTAAAAGTAATAGATATACATGTGTATATAAATGTAACAATATGTGTAACGATTATATATATATATACATACACACATATATGTATATACAACCTACTGAGTTTAATGTTGCTCATATGTGTATGTGTTCATGACTGACCATTGAAGATTGAACAACTTACATGAGAGCTTTTCCCTGGAGGAAACTAATTCTCATTCTCTCAGCAACCATTAACTATAGCTTTTCATATAGGTATGGGGCCTTACAGAATCCCCCTTGCCTATGTTCAAATGTTTGTATTCAGACATCCTTGCCGTTGAGAGTTCGTGGGTGCATTTTTCCAGTCATGTCTAGGGAAGACTAGCGAGCAGAGGCACCTTGGACCTCTGGCTCTTACACTATTTCTGCCCCCTCTTCTTTGATTTAACCTGTCAGCTTTGCTTGCTAAGGTTTAGACAGATTTTTAAAGCACATTTTAGAAGAAATCACTTTTTATGTATATCAGAAGGATGAATTTGTGAAGAAAATGTATGGTATGAGATCCAAGAAGTAATTTTTGAGACCCAAAGATGGCAAGGACAGAAACCTTGTCAATGTCACAGTTACACTGAGGTAGGGAGGAGGAGACATGTTCTTTCAAATTTTCCTCCATCTTAGTCTGTGAGTTATACAAATGGTCCCAGTGTCATAGAAGCAACAATCCTACAGCTCTAGGAATCCTGAATGTGATTTAGTGGCATGACCAAACAGAACCTGCCACAAAGCTAACATAACCCTGATTTAATGGTATGCATAATCATAGCAGCAATACACAGCAATTTGGAATAAATGACAAGTGATTACTTAGATGGCTGAAATTAGCATTACTTTTACAAACTGCATTTCTAGGGTCAGTGAAAGAGAAGAATAACAAGACAGGCTAAAAAGATGCCTTAACATTTATCTGGAAGGAAAAATACTAGCAGCTGGTCTCCTTAGTTCTCTTGGGATATTTTAGTACCAAGGAGTGAAATTAAAAATAATAATATTAATAATAATAATAATAATGCCAGGTTGGGTGGTTCATGTCTGTAACCCTGGGACATGAAAGGGATGTGGCAGGTAGACCATGAGTTTGAATCCACTTTGAGCTACATAAGCGAAAAGAAAAGGGTGTAGCACAGAGTAAAGAAGGACGGATGAGGCATGGGAAGATGTTTGTATCACAGCTTCCACAGGCTTCTTGCTCTACCTTCCTGTCTGAAACTCGGAGGCAAGAGTAGAAAGTCAACCAGCTACTAGAAAATTCTCAGTCAGAGGTATTTTGTGATGTCTATTGCCATGTTTTTCTTGTCACAACTGGGGAAGCAGAGCATGAGATAGTGGTGTCCAGTGGGCAGAAGCCAGGGGTGCTGCTAAACCTTCCACAGTGTATGAAATAGCTTCACTGCAAAGAATCAGCCCCTCAAATGTGTGCACCGTGCTGAGGCTGTGAAGCTGTTAGTACCTGGTCTCATCATGACCCTCAGCAGCAAAGCCTCAAGTGACTGATCTGTGCAGGGGCGTTTTATTCTCTGCCAGACTGTTGGTATCCTGTGCTTTAACAACCTAAATTTAAACATGGACTACATGAAAGCTAGTTCAAAGTCTTTCCTCAATTCTTACTGTGTTCAAAAACAAAAAGCTGGCTTTTAAATAAGTATTAAACTAGAGCCTTACTAAATAGAGGTATAACTCTTCAGCCTGTGTTTCATATTTCTCTATAAAGTACAGAAGTGCCTGTAAATTAATCCTTTATGTTCTAAAGGTAATGGTTGACAGTATGTGAACTCTAAGTTTTATGAAAAAAAAACTAAAACCAAAATATAAAGTTTAGAATAGATTCTTGATTTGAGAAGACATCCCAGAATCACATCATATAATTAGATAATTTCCTTCCTTTTCAGCCAAGAAGTGAGCTGTGACACTGCGAGAGATAAGTTGCTAAGGAGTGCACGTCTCTTCAGTCTGTCTGTCCAAACTCATCTTTTTCAGCAAGACATACATGATCTGCCACTATGAAAAAGCCTCCTGGCATTCCAAGTTCAGATCTACCAGGTTCAATCAGTTCCAAGTAGATTGAAAGATGTTTTAGAAACAAGGAGGAGAAAGATATGAAAATTAACAGGGATGCACCTTTATGCAAATGGTAAAGTGCCTGTCTTAGTTAGGGTTTCTATTGCTGCAACAAAACACCATGACCAAAAAACATGTTGGCAAAGAAAGGGTTTATTCAACTTAAATTTCCACATTGCTGTTCATCACCAAAGAAGTCAGCACAGGAACTCAAACAGCAGGATCCTTGAGGCAGGAGCTGATGCAGAGGCCATGAAGGGGTGCTGATTACTGACTTGCTTCACATGGCTTGCTCAGCCTGATTTCTTATAGAATGCAAGACTACTAGCCCAGGGATGGCACCACCTTCCATGGGCTGGACCCTCCCCTATTTATCACTAATTGCCTTACAGTTGGATCTCATGGAGGCCTGTCCTCAGTTGAGGTTCCTTCCTCTCTAATGACTCTAGCTTGTGTCAAGTGACACACAAAACCTTATATACTAAATTTGCTGCCATGCAGAGACCACATTTTTCAAGGGCATGAAACTTTCCTAATTGAAAGCCTGGCTGACTTGTCGATATTTGACTCCTTCTCATCTGTGGATACAGTAAACAGCAAACCTTATGAGCAGTACACAGAAGCTAAGAAAGAAAGTCATCAGACTCAAAATACCACACCAAGAGTCAGGCACACTGGGAAGTGATGCATGCAGTGCTTGTGCTCCCATGGACAAGTTCTTCTCTCAAGTGTGTCTTCCTAAATGGTCCACTTGCATCTGAGAAATGTTTACAGGACCCCAGGTATACAAGTGTATAAAATAGGTAGACCAATTAAACATTTACTGATAATACATCATAAAGAGTTTTATTTTATCATGCTATAAGATGATGTGATCATAGTCTAGTAAATATAATTGCATTTAGTTTTATTGGATATGAATTTCACATAAAAAGTGAAGTGTTTTCTGCTGTTACAAAAAAAAAAGAAAAAGAAGAAGAAAAAGGCACTTGCTGCTCTTGCAGATGTAATGAGTCTTCTTCTGTCCTACTCCCATGTAATGACATGGGGACTTCTTACTAATTTATGAAAGCTTGGCATATAGCTTAGGCTTGTTCCTAACCAGCTCTTATAACTTAAATTAACCCATTTATATTAATCTACATTCTAACACATGGTGTTACCTCTCTTCCATCTTGTACCTCCTTGTGACTCAGCCCTTCTTCTTCCCAGAGTCCTCTCTGTCTCTGGAAGTCCCACCTATACCTCCTGCTTAACTATTTGCCATTCAGCCTTTTATTATACCAGTCACAATGATACACCTTCACACACTGTACAAATATCCCACAATAGAAGACCCAGGTTTAGTTCCCAGTAACCACGTGGTGTTTCATAACCATCCATAGATTCAGTTCCAGGTAATCCATGAACCTCCTCTGAGCTTCATGGGAACCAGGAATGCACATAGTATACATATAGTCGAGCAGGTAAAGAATCATAGAAATAAAACAATTAAATATTTGGGTCCAGGGCATTGTATTCTATCCTTTCTGCTCAGTATTACTCTAAGCATCAAATTGCTCTAATAAATAAACAATTATAAAAAAGAAATTTATTTTAACGCAATTTTTAGTATGCATTTAGTTTTGCTACTTATTAATGATAAAAACAAATTTGTTTTCTAGTGAGATGAATGTATTTGTTTATTTTTGGCTGAGTAGTTGAGGCTGCATAGCATGGAACAATTTCATTGTTTTTCAGAGATGATCGATATCTTGATTTTTACAATCATACAGCTGAGAACCCCACTTTGCACAAATATGTAATATAAGTGGTAGAGGTATATTTAGGATCATTTCATAAATTGCTAGAAACTCTGAAGTTACTAAGCTGAAATTCATTTAATGGTTTTGTTTTGTTTTGTTTGTTGTTGTTGTTTGTTTTTTAATGAAACTGAGCTCATCAACTTCTTTGTTTCGAGACAGGGTATCATTATGTAGTTCTTGATGTCCTGGAATTCACTAGGTAGACCAGGCTGGCCTTGAACTCATAGAGATCCTCCTGCCTCTGCTTCCCAAGTGCTGAGATTAAAGGTGTGTACCACCACAAGGGTGACAAACAGCAATTTCTGAAATTGAAAATTTTTACACAATGTTGGCAAGAAAACATTAAAAGTTGCTTTCTACCAAGAAGTCATCGTGCTTCTACAAAGACAGAAAGGTTTGTGTGTGCAGTAAAAGCACTACAGTTCATAGCATGCAGCTGTCAAATCTAATGCAGATGTTTCTGGTAGGGATGTTGGTGCTGCATGACTTGATGGCCTGTGTGCACAGTGCAAAGTGTGCATATCATGTTTTCAACCAAGACTACAGTTGAAGTCCCATAATGCAACACAGGCAAGTACTGCCTCACACACCTTGGATTCATCCCATTTGGGTTGTGATTACTTTCTGGGTACTGTGCTTTCAGAGGTGTCTCATTGTTGTAAAATTGTTGAAACCCTGTGTGGTTTAGAAACTTGTGCTATAAGAGAAGTTTTGCCTCTCTAGTAAAAGCTCCTTCTTTCATTTTACAGTGTTCAGAATAATAAATCCCTTCATAGTTGAGTTAGAGGGTGCCTTCCTATGACCACTATGTCTAGAGGTGCCCACTTTTCCTTGCTCAGATTGTGGTCACTGCAAAGTATGAAAAGGGCTGAAAGGTCCACCCATAGTCCATGGTCCAAGCTCCAGATGCTTAGTACCAGAATGCCATGTTCAAAACAACCCTAAACACATGTCTGAGAACAGCACAAGGCCTTTCTCCAGGTCTCTTTCATCAGAGCAGCAGGCTTGAGATTTGTGCTGAGGAGTTCATGTGCACCACATAGGACTGGAGCTTGGCTATATAAGCTAAGTACAGTACCCAGGAGAGTATCCACATAAAGACAAGGCAGGCGCTCACAGTACAGGACGGAGCCAAGGATGGAGAGAGAGTAAGGGGATGAAACCATGGGATTAGCTTTCCAAACATGGCCACATTCTGACTCCAAAATGTTCAAAAATTGCAAATGTGAGCTAGGACTGCTATATCCTTAAGAATGTATCCGGTGCAGACAGTGAGCAGAAAATTTTATTTAGCAGTTAGTAGAAAGATTACTACCTGAAAATCTTTTCCCAGATTACATGTGGTATCTACTTATAGCTCTTTCTATCTCCACAGATTAAACTGCTGGAACTGTGTGCACCCTGCTTGGACCTGTACCTGTCCTACCTCCAGTTCTCACCTTTGGGCTAGCTGGATCTGTGGGTGTCATTTCCATCTTTGTAAAAGCATAGTATTTTTTAAATATAGTCTTTGAGAAGCTCTTATGCATATACAATAAAATATGATCATACCCACCCCCATTTCTCCCCTCCTACTCCCCCAGTATTTCTAACTCTCAACTGTGTGGGCTCTTCTTTGTTTTATTTTTGCCTTAATTTTCATAACACTTCAAATGAAAATATAATTACATTACTTCCCCTCTTCCCTTTCTTCCTTCAATCCTTCTCAGGTCCCCTCCTTCCAACCCCCTCATACCTACCCCCTCTCAAACTGACACCTCTTTTTCTTTAAATATTATTGTTTTACACACATACACACATATGCCTATGTGTGCACAAATATATAAATACAATCTTCTGAGTCCACTTCCATTGTTCATGTGTATATGGATAACCAATAAAGAAGCTCAACCCTGGGC
>CABHPP010126018.1:0-20966 GCA_902168425.1 Peromyscus attwateri
TGATGGTATCTGCTGCATGAAGTCCTTGAGAAAGGCATTGTTTTTGTTTTTTATATGGAAGAAATTACTTCCTTGAGAGTCTGGAAACTTGCCAAATGTAGAGAGCAGGTAAAATTCTTCCTTTGTCATAAAGCCTCTAGGGTTTTGTAAAAGTCCCTCTAATACAGGCCAGCATGAGTGAGGTCTCCTGTGCACCTGTGACCTGTGACCTGACGTCACATAGGTAGGAGGGAAGAGGTGAGTGAAAGGACTGGGGATGGCGAGGTCAGATAGAGCAGGAGTAGAACGACTATCTATTCCTCTGTAAGACAGCAGATTCCAACTGCATAGACGTGATAGCTTAACTGAGAGACTGTGGGAGCAAAGCGCTCAGTGTCCTTCGGTCATTTGAAATTAACTCAAGAAAAGCAGAGTGGTGTCCACGTGCCTATGGTCCCATCTCCCTGGGGCTCAGGCTCTCTAGAGTGCAGGGTTTGGGACTGATTGGGCAGCATAGTGCCTCAGAGGAAAAAAGAAACCGAAATCACAAGTATAAGGCCTCAATCCAGAGTGGTTTCTGTAAGATGCCTAAGGGAAGCCCAAGGAACAGAGACCTCGCTCACCGGTAGAAAAGTCACATGACTTCTTTGGTCTCTTTCTGTGTATGAAAACCCAGGGATTTGTTTCTATTCCCTTGGGGATTTACTCTAGTGGTCAAATTCTGCTTTCAGGTTTTTTTTTTTCTTTTTTCTTTTTCTTCTTCACAAAGCATCCTTCATTTGTGATGGGTGCTGCTTTATGGGCAAGACCTTCCTTCTGTTTGGATTTTTGGATTCAGGTTTCAGACTCCAGATATTAATAGGAATAATACTTTGACATTTTGGGATGAGCAAAAATAAAATAGAGACATCAGCCCTTGGGAGGTGGAGGCAGGAAGATCACAGTTAGTTCAAGGCCATCCTAGAATGTGGTTAGACACTGTCTCAAAATACATTAAACAGGAAAAACAAATAGGGACACAAAGCATACACGTGATGAGTTATTGTGAGGCTTATAAGAGGTGGAATATGTAAAATAATTAGGACAGGGCCTGTTATAGAATGAGAGTCCAGCGTAGTTTAGGAGAAAAAAAAGGTACCAGAGAATGACATAGAATCAAACCAACAGAACTCACTGACAGGAAACAAGCGCCACTCAGGTCTGAGAGTTGCTGGGACCCCTAAACACATAGATGAATAGATGCTAGGGGAGATGGCAGTACTTGCATCCTAGAGGTCTACAGTCACTTGGATGGAGGGACATCAATAAAGCATCTTTTGTGAAGAGTCAAGTGTAAACATCTATGACAGGTACCTTTCCTGCTCTCAAGGCTTCTCAATTGTTAGGCTCAGGGTCTAATTATCTGGACGCTTAACTTACACACCATTTCAATCTGGTTCTGATCTCTCTGGCAATGCATAACAGCTGGAGTTCTCTAAAATAACCCATGATCCACAGGGTTGGAAGACAGGAATAATATCCATGCTACAACCTGGCGGTGCTAACCAGGCTTAGCGCGTTTCCTAAAGGTGAGCTTAAGGTCGCGTGTCATCTGCCTTCAATCAGGGACTCTTGTGGGGAAAACGAGAAGCATGCCATGCCACAATACACTCCAGCTGTGTGAAGAACCTCCAGGGAAGAGGCTGGAGAGGCAGTAATGCAAAGCAGCAGGGTTCAAGGTAACTCATGTGGCTGCTCTGGATTGGCCCATTCTGACAGCAAACTAGGCATGAAAGAATGGAAGCTCCATGTTGGCAGTTCTCTAGCCATTTGGGGATTGACGGTGGTATTGATGCCTTTAAATGCCCAGCATAGAGCCCACCAGTTCCTTCAGACCTCTCTTTTCCAGAACTTGGCAGCTCTATGGGTCTCTTTTGACTCTTCCTGGATTCCCATTTCTGAAATTGAGGAGAATTAACCTGGACTCCATTCTGTAATTTGATTCACAATGGATGGAGCCGAAGAGGCTCTCCAGGGTTTATGTGCTAATATTGTTCTTTGGTAATTCATCCTGTGGCGATTCTCAGACAGACAGACAGACAGGCAAACAAACCAAGAATACATCTTCCCTGATTCACATGCCTCATGTGAATCAACTTGTGGGATGTTTTCCATTTGATTGCTCCGGAATCCGCCATTCTTCATGCTTTAGCTGCATACTTTTCGATGTGTAAATGTGGAATCTGTACCTGGGAATAAAGATGCTGCTCTTAAGTGCTTTTCTCTACTGCCTTAAGCAGTGCTAACCCCACATCGGTGAACGGCAAATGAACAAATGAACTTGAACAAAAGAAAGGCATGATCTTTTTGCTTACTTGACATTTTTACTCCAGTCCCTGGACTAGGCTTTAGCTCACCAGCCTGCACATGCTCGGCTGGATGCGATAGCGTGGGTTTTCCTGGTACCATCTGCTGGTTAAGTCATCCCCCAGGGCCAAAACCAGAACAAAGGGGGCGTTGGGAAGGCGGGAAGGTGGTGTGGAAGCTGGACAGGAAGAGGTGCTTAAGGGAAATGGTGTACATTAGCAGATGTCACAGAGATTTATTTCTGTTTCTATGGGGATTTACTCTAGTGACCAAACTGCTTTCAGGATCCCCCCCCCCCAAAAAAAAGCACTTAAAGCATTCATCATTTGTGATGGAGACTGCTTTGAGGGCAAGGCTTTTCATTTGGTCAGATTTGGATTTGGGTTTAAGATTTGAGATGTTAAAAGGAGTAATACTTTGAAGTTCTGGGGAGAGAAAAAGGTACAAAGCTTATGATAGAGGAGTCATGAAATATATTCTCTGGTCCATTTCTCAAAAGTATCCCTGCTACTCTGCCTCCTGGATCAACCACATCAAGGAGACATGAGGAGTGGAGACCTCAGGCCTCTGTGGTGGGAAATGCAGGAGGTCTGAGCACTCAGCATGCCGGTTTAAGCCACATTTTGGAACTAGTGGCCAGACAAGGCCCTGTGTGTTCTCGAGGGAACATTCTCAGGTCCAGGGCTTTAAGAGTTTCCAACTGGTAGGGAAACCCATATATAAGCTATGCACTTAGGAGACTCAATAAATCGTCACTGATTAACTCCAGACTGCTGTTCCCTTCCCAGTCTGAGATGTAAATTTTCCTTAAAATTCATTTGGAAGATGGGTGTGATTGGAAGGGTTTTAAAAATGCAAGTCTTTCTAATTTCATGCTTTGGCAGGTTTTACAATGAACTACATCACAAAAGACTTTTTATGACACTTGTTTGAGTAGCACGAATACCTACACAGGACAGCAATTATCATTAACCCTGAACTGATGGAATAACAAGGGACAGAAGGAGAAATCACTGAAAAAAAGTGATTAATTCCCATGTAGTAAAATGAGTGAGTTAGTAAGCATGGATTATGGAGACTTGTTTGAGAATAGCAGGAATAGGAACACTAGTGTCCAATAAAAATGGACATTTTGATCATGATATATTTGCTGCTATAACAAATAAGCCCTATAATTTCTGTGCCTTTCACATGAAGCTTTTTTTCCCTCGTGTAATTATCCATTTTGGCTATTGGTAGTTAATAGAAGGGAGGTGTGAAGGCTTAGTTACCCCACTGTTCTGTAGGGAGTAAAGTTGAGGTCTCCCTCTTTACCATGTGTCTTTCAAGCACTCCCTGAAAAATCGGCATGGGTAATGGCTGATTAAGAAGGGAGAGAGGGGGGGGGCATATCTTTTTCTGATGCACACACTTCTGCTCATACTCCACTGGTAGAGTACTCTTCACAGGGCCTCACCCAGACAGTCACAGAGCTATGGCTATGGTCACTGTTCAGGAAGCCAGGGCCTGGCCCAAACTCTCTGAACCCACTGTTAGGCAAGTGTTCCATGAGAAGAATTGGGGGGGCTGTGTTGAAATAGAGGAAGCAATGGAGTTGAGTTTATAAAGTCATTTTTGAGTTCTGACTGCCACCCTCTTGCGGGATGATTTAGTCTCTTTGATCATCAGTTTCCTCATCTACAAAGTCAAGTTCATAATAACAGCTTACAGGATTGCAGCAAGGACTAAATATAGCTCTAACTGGGAGCTTCTTTGTAAACAAGAAAAGGGAGGCATGGCGCTGTTCTGTTCTCTTGGATAAGCAGAGCTGAAGTTTCTTTTTTTTTTTTTAATTAGAGCTGCTACATATTTTTGAAGCCTCACTTTTCAAGTCATTAGAGACTACATGACTGAAGAAAATGTGCACTTCTTAAGCGAACATTATATTTCTTAATTATTGCATGGGAGAAAGAAAGCTCATAGATTTTTTAAAGTGCAATTTGGAAATGGGGCTTGGGGTAATGGAAAGCAAGTGACCACAATCTGGTCACTTCATCTGTCTGGGCTCTAATTTCTTCAGAGACAGAAGGAGGGCTTAGCTTAATGGTCCTTTCCTGATCATGAATGAGATACTGTGGAGAAACTCAGCTGAAGGACTCACCCACATTATTGGATTACAGTCAGGAGCAGGTCACCAGAGAAGAGCACCCAACCCATATACATTTCAATGAACATCTTTTCACAATGTAAGAGGAAGTCATCAGTTTCTAACTTCTACAGGGGATGATTTATTTGCATGTATATAAATCAAGTGCCCAAACACTTTTGTGCTGCATCATTTGCCTCAGATTCTTGCCCTGAACGTCCTTTCACAGTTTCTTCTCCAGCTATTGTGGGCGTATGCAGTGAGCAAACTGTGCCTATGGATGAACAGAGTTAATGCTACAGGACTGTTAAACTGTGACAGAAATCTGCCCCTATGTATACTGGATCTAGAGATTTGGAAGAAGGATTGAAGTCAGACAGACTGGTGATTGAACCAATACTTCTGTGTCAAGAAATGAGCATTCACTTAAGTCTCATTTCTTTTCTAGAACCCCATGTGCAAGCAAAAGCTTTGGGTTCAGAGGTTAAGTACTGTGAGAGACTGCTCCTCAAGCCTAGCAGACACTGAGTAAATGGTTGATGAGGTCAAAATGACTACTAGGAGTACATGGAGCCCTTGTGTTTTTATACTGCTAAACACAAACGAGTAATTGTTCAATGAAATGCATAATTATCCCTATTAAACCAGCAAGGTGACCATGGCTTTGTCTCTGACCCTCAGTTTTCTTGATTGTTAACTGAGGATACTATTTTCTTTTAGAGTTTTTGTGCAGTTGCACAACCAGAGACGGTGTATGGGAAATGCCTGGTACAGGGTCTGCATGTGTATCAATAGATGGCAGGACTCAACTACTTTTCTTATCTAGGTTTTGATACCCTGCTTTGTGACTTGTGTATCGTGCTAAGTCATGAAGATTAAAAGAGGCTTAAGAAATGGTCCTTATCATAAGGAGTGTGGGGACTAGCTGAAGTGCAGGGAATGCTAACGAGAGCACAGGCTGGTATTTACAAGTGCTGTTGAGCCAGGGCTAGTGAGGATGTTCTTCCTTCCGACACTGGCAGTGTGACTAGCAGGCACTTCATAATGTATTTGTTGTACTTAAATACAAATCATTATTAAATTTGCATTCATAGATGCCTCTTTTATTTGCAAAATGTTTTTGTTGTTTTGTGATATGTAGTATGGCAATGATGGGGAACCGTCAAATTCTCCAGTTTTACAGTGTGAGCGTTGAGATGAGAAAAGTCTAATGTGTTTGTGGGGTTGTTTGTGCCGAGTTCTGTGGAGGGAAGATCAGAAATCAGATGTGTTGATACCTATGCTAATGTTCATCTTTCTGTGTCCAATTGGGGTTCAGGGGAATAAGATTCACTGGAGAGTTGAGTCTTGTTTTTCTGTCTCTTAAAATTCAGTACATTTATTCTAAAAAGATTGATGGCTCAAATGAACATTGGAGAGTGTCTCTACCTTTCATCTCCTTCAAATCATGCCAGAAAAAGCCTCCAGCACATTCCTCTCTAGCTTACCTTTTCTAAAGTTTCTCTCTCCCTGGATGATGGTAGTCATGGAATCACTCCTTGTTAACACACAGATGACTCCAGAAATGTCTGCACTTCAAAGTGAATCTTTTATTCACCTGAGTGTTTAACTGTGTCAATGTGCTCTCATTATCAGATTTAATTGAATAATTCAACAAGGAAATGTGCCCGGTACATACGTTGTACAGATGTGTTTGCCAAACTTATCTTGGCTTACAGGAGAGAGCAATTCTCTGATGTCCTGAGTTATTTAGAAAGGTTGCAGCAGATGTCAACATACTGGGGAGAAGACAGATATTTGTGGAAATGTGTAAAGACCGAAATAAGTCCCTAGTTTACTCTTCCCTCACATTCTGGGATGCAACCTTGTGCTCCAGCTGTATAAGTCATGAACAAGGGCACTTATCCTCCCACTGGATGACGTCCTATTCTTTGCCACCATAAAGTCTCCTAAGAGTAGCTATTCTCCGAAGTATATTGGAAGGCCCTGAATATGTGAACACCTTTCTAGGTTCCAGACCCACTGACAGAGAGCAACTGAAATCTTAGGTACTATGGAGGTGCAGCTTGTGACAGCTTGAATTAATGATTACATCCAAACTAATATGTTGGAACTTCAAATTCCAAGGTGACAATATCAAGGGATAGAGCCTTTGGGAAAGTGATGAGTCATATGAGTTAACCCTTTGTGAATGGGACGGATTCATTTATAAGTAAGAGTTCAGAGAGCTCCCTGGCCTTTCTGCGTCTTCTGCCATGTGGGAACAGTGTTTTCTTTTTGACATTTCTGTCATGTTAGATGAAATAAGAGGGTCCCTATTAAGCAGAGACCAAGTCTTTGGCAGACACAGAATCTGCTGATGGCTTGGACTATCATCTCTAGAACATGAAAAGTAATTTGTTGCTGTTGTTTATGAATTATCCAGCCTGTAGGATTTTGTTATAGAAGCAGACAAGGGCCAAGACACAGAAAGAGTTTCATTGCATTCAGCAAAAAACCCAAAACAAACAAACAAACAAATAAACAAACAAAAACAAATAAAAATGAAAAAAAAAACCATGTAGCCCAAATGATTTTTCTTTGATAATACAGATATCCAATTAAATTGGACATTTAGGCACACAATTTGAGTTAAACCATTACTGTGAACCTTGTAAAACATAGAGTATGCAAGAATAACTTACTGTAAGACTGATGTAGTAGTCAGCTCCCTGCTACAATAACTGTGTAACAAAAACCTCCCTAAATCTTAGTTGAGATATAAAAAAGCAGGAAACATTTTTACTTATTCATAGGTCTATGGATCATTGGTCTATGAATAAGTGGGACTCAGCTGGGCTAATTTTAGCTAGACATGCATCTTCTTATCCTCAGACTCATTTTAAAGAAGCCGTGGTTCTCCAAAGCAATCTCTCCATGTGGTTTTCAAGAGGGCCAACTGAGCTACACACACACAGGTAAAGCCTCCAGTTGAATGTCATTTGGATTAGGTCCTCTAACATTCCATTGGCCAAAGCAAGTCACTTGTCTCAACTCCAAGCCAGTGACTAAAGCATCTGGCTGGGGTGATGGACACAGAGGGAACAGTGAACACTGTCCACAGTTGGGGACTAAGGTGCTGCAAGGAGATTCCATTGGATTAGCGGGGCATCTAACGAACCTATAACCCGCTATAAAAACAGCATTTTCGTGCCCTTAAAATCATTGTGCTTGTGTTTCCTGTCCATGAGAAATGGATTCCAGTATTTTAGAACCAAAGTATGTCTTTTGGAACAAGAAAGTGACTGCTTAGCCTCAAATTAGGATCTTTGGTGAAAAGAACTGGGTTTCCATAGTCTGAAGTCCTCCTTCACCTATTCAGAACCAGGCTCGGCTGGCTGGTGGAATGGCTTAGTGGGTAGAGGTGCTTGCCGCCAGGTCTGACTTCAAGCTCTGGCATCCACATTGTAGAGACAGCCTCCTCCTGCTGGTTGTTCTCTGACCACCGCATGCGTACAGTGTCAAGACCCTCACACTCACACGTACACAAAAATAATGTGACTTTTTTAAAAAAGAAATCAGAGCTTAGGAATGTAAGCATCACGTTTTATTGTGAAGTTTAGATTGAAAGAGTGTATGATAAAACAGAAAGTAAGTTCTTAAACCTCTTGGAAGAAGTGATTGCCACATGGCCATCAGAGTAACAGATCACACAAAGTCTCCAAGGTACTCACTAATGCTTTTCTTCCAAGGATCCTGTCTTGCTCTGGTACTGACTGTGTCTCTTTATTGTTGACTGAAAATGAGATACAGACAGATGTGCTTTTTGTGGGAGCTAGCTTACATTCATTCATGCCTCTGTCTTCAAATCAGCACCTTGGTTGCCAATGAGCCTCCAAGCCCCATGCTAATTATGGAATCATAGAAGGTTGAAAGGCAAGAAGTTGGATCATAAAAAGAGAAGTGTTGTAAGAGCAAAGACAAAGGGCGACATCTCTTTTAAACTCTTAGAACACCATGGCCTAACTGTATGACTCTTAGTCCCCCATAATTTTAGGAATAGCGTGGAAAGAGCCTTGGGCTTCCCAGAGGTCCAAGTATATGGCCAGGACCACAACTGATTCTATCTCTGTGCAGTTAGGCTCCTGTATGATTAGACCAGCATAAGGCAAGCTTTTAGATTGGTTCAAGGACCTAATTTCTATTTCACATTTTGAATAAAATTTTGCAACTTTGCAGCCTTCTCATGTGTAGGGTAATTGAACAATAATATACATTAATATATAGTCTTACTGTGTTTAGACTTTATAGTCAATGAAATACAATTATTAGTGAACATAGAAGTCTTATTTGTTAGCACTAGTGTTCACAGATATTAGAGTTACATAGTGCATGCTGAAGTGATTGCACCCATTTTATTTCACCTTTAATTCTGATCACGCATTTGTGAATATTATTTTGAAATAAATAGTGATTATTTACAATAATTCTCAATAAAATGAAGTCTCCTCCCCAAGCCCAGAGTCAAATATTATTAGACAGACTTAATGAAGAAAGGTATTAGAGAATTAAAAATGATATTTTTTCAAGTTTATTTAAAAACAATAAAATGAAAGTCAAGCTGAACATGGTGGTGCATGCCTTTAATCTCAGCACTTGGGAGGCAGAGGCAGCATGGTCTATAAAGCAAGTTCCAGGACAGCCAAGTCTACACAGAGAAACTGTCTGAGAAAACAAAATAAAACAAACAAGCATACATCATATACATATACATCATATACATATATACATACTATATATAGTGTTTTATATATATATATATAAAACAATCATGGATATTTTGTAGTTGATAACAGAATTTAGAACATTAGGTAGAAATCAGTAGGAGTATGTAAATTGGATGTCATCAAAATAAAAAAAACCAAAACATTTAGTTTTGTGTCGATGGGTCAGCCAGTAAGATGCCTTCTGCAGGAGCTCAGACCCAAGTTCAGATACTTAGAACCCATGTAAATGCTGGGAACAGTGTGTGTGCCTGTAACTCCAATGCTAGGTGGTGGGGCCTTAGGGATTCCTGAAGCTCATTGGCCAGCTGTCTCAAAAAATAAGGTGGAAAATCAACACACACACACACACACACACACACACACACACACACACACACACACTCCTGTTTGGTGTTCATTTTTGAGAGAACAAGAGAGTGAGCAGGAAATTGGGAAGGTAGGGGATGAGGAGGATCTTGGAGGAGTTGGAGGAGGAAAACACATGATCCAAATATATTGAATGAAAAATGTATTTAAATGAAAAAGTAAGGCGGGAAACAATCGAGGAAGACACCCAACACCAACCTCTGGCCTCCGCATCCACGTGCACATACATGTGTGTGACTACACTAACAAGCACCCCCACACACAACACACTTTTAAATTTAGGAGTTTTAAGGGTGTAAAGTTACCATTTGTCCTTCACTCTATCTCAATATTTAGTTTATCTCCAAACTCACATGTTAAAATAACATATTCAGTAAAGGAAAATTACACTAAAGACTATATTCTCTCATAAATGTTCAATTATTATGGAACAGAATGTTTTTTGTTCCCAAACCTTATTTATCTATATTTCAATTGTTTCCACTGGTTTATATTACTTGGAAAACAGCTCTGCAAAGTACTATCATGTGTGGTTTCCCAGAAAGGTAATAGACATTAATCTTGTTATATAAACCACTTGTGGTAGAAACCGAAACAGAATAAAACCTGATGGTTTAAGCAATAGAGCACTGATGGCCCACAGGTGGGCGATGCCAGCATCAGCTCTTGGAGAAGGCTCTCTGACTTGGCTACCCATCTTGCCAGCCACACCTGTGTTCACTCACTTGGCTTGGTGGCTGGACTCTGCTCCTGGATTCCCAGCTCTGCAGGGAATCTTTGGAAACGCAAATTCCCAAAGCTCGCTGAGTCTAGGGCATGCAAGGTCCTGGGGTAAGATTGAAGACATGTTTCTATGAAGCGCCCATCTAATGAAGAGGGATGAAGACAAGGAAAACTTTGCAGCCAAGCAGTCCTTCTTTGTTTAGCAGGAGCCTGAACATCTGTTGGAATTCTGAGAAAGCAAGTTCATTTTTGCCTAGGTTTTCCAGGGTCCCCATCTGTGATAAAGCCAGGAATTTCTCTAGGGAAGTACATTGTAGATTCTCCTCTCCCTCCTCCTTGAATTCAACACTCAACTTTGTGTTACTGTTTGGCATAAAGTAGACCTAAATTTACAGTAAATACATGTGAAAGATTGTGGCTTGTGGCCCAAGAGGAAGACACAATTGACATACAAAAACGGGGAAGGTATATTGCTTAGCTAGCTGCTGGAGTAAACTAAAAAAGGCTGTGTACTGATTAGGGGTTTAAGAGAAAGATGAAGTCATATTCCTGATAACAAAGCCAGTGGGAAACAGGATGTGGGGCTCAGAAATGTCAAGGGCCACATGGGACATGATTTTTGTCTGAGAAATTTAAAGTGTGTTGCAAATTGATTTCTCATCATATTATTGTGTGTGTGCACATGTGCATGTGTGTGTGCTTAATTTGGATTTTTAGATACTTAGTGAATTGCACCTTGTTTTAAAGAAAATAATGGGGAAATGCCACCAGTACGGTATTCTCTGCCCTATAGGATGGGGCAGAACAGTCCTCAAATGTGTTTCTTTCATAATGAAAATTCTTATTTGGTTTCAAGGTCAGAAGTTTTTTAAAATGTCTCTTTTTGCTTTTCCATTCTCACTTAAGTCCACCCTCTTTGACTTGACTTTCATTTTATGATCAGAGCTTTTCCTCACCAATTTTGCAGATGATTTTTGAGATAATACAACTCATCAGAGTAAAGACCATGCTCCTGAGAGAAACTACGTTAGGATGTTTTATTTCCATCACATTTCAGTCCTTGAAGCTAATCTAAGGCAGACAGATTTCCAACAGTGTGAAAATAAAATGAGTCCCAGGGAGAGCAGCAAGGAATCTGGAATCGTCAGGGAACTCCTTGCTTTTCCCCAGAGGATCAGTCCTTCTGAAGCAGCTATTCCCAGAAAAACCAGTGGTGACAAACTGTTCACCTGGGACAGTGCTACTTCTTTATTTGTTTATTTTACATCTGGGCTACAGTTTCCCCTCCCTCCTCTCTTCCAGTCTCCCTGCTTTTCTGTTCCCACCCCTCAACCCACTCCTCCTCTGTTTCTGTTTAGGGAAGGGCAGGGCTCCCATGAGTATCAACAAAACATGGCCTGTCAAGTTGCAGTAAGACTAAGCATCTCCCTGGCTGGGCAAGGGGACCCAGTATGAGGAGTAGGTTCCCAAAAGCCAGTAAAAGAGTCAGAGACAGCCCTTGTTCCTGATGTTAGTCCCACAAGAGGACCAAGCTATACAACAGTTATGCAGAGTGCCTAGGTCGGTCCCATGCAAGCTCCCTGGTTGTCGGTTCACTCTCTGTGAGCCCCTCTGAGCCCATGTTAGTTGATTCTGTGAGTTTTCTTGTGGTGTCCCCGACCCCTCTGGCTCCTACAATCTTTTCTCCTCTTCTGCAGGATTCCCTGAGCTCTGCCTAAAGTTTGGCTGTGGGTCTGCATCTGTTTCCATCATCTGCTGATTGAAGCCTCTCTGTTGGCAATTGGGCTAGGCATCAATGTATGAGAATATCATTAGGCATCATACACTGACATTTTTTCCCACCAGTCGTTTTTAGTTCTATCCTAGGTCTCTGGATCCACATCCAACCTGTGGGTCTTGGTGCTCCAGGCAGTGGGACAGTGCTTCTTAATGCTAGGGTGTGCTCACAGTCTTCTTGCAGCCTAAATTAGACAACTATAAATCACATCAAAGGGAGATCAGTGTGCTAGCTAAATAGTCTCCCCCCAAATCACCCCAAGCCTATATTAATAAGAATCTTATTGATCTCTGTTGTGTATGCATGCTTATTCTGTTGGTTTAAAAGTCTCTTTCCTTTTGCTCACCTGCTTGTCTCATTGATTTTATATATTAAAATAGTAATGGAAGAAATAACTCTTTCCAAAACCACATGCCCAGTGATTTTCCTAAAATGACATATTCTCAGTTTTTATTGTGTCCTTTAAAATGTACTCAAGTAATACATATCCACTGGGGACAAGTGAGAAGTACAGATAAACAAAAATAGAAGGTAAATATAATAGCAACAGTACTCAATTAAAGGTGGTCACAATAGAGTTTGGTCTACAGTAGACTTTTCTATCTGTTTAGGTGTTTTTATTGTTCATCTGACTACAGTGTGTGTGCACTTTTTAAACTTGATATATATATACACATATATGTATATATATACACATCTACACCTACACCTATACCTAGCTATATCTCTAGCTACAGCTATCTCTATCTGTATCTGTATTTGTAACTGTACCACCTATACCTATATCTATATACAGGGTCTCTCACTGAAGCTGGAGCGCAAGATTCGGCTAGGCCAGTTGACCAGTGAGATCCAGGGATCTGCCCCTCTGCAGGTGCCATCAGTATACTGTCCCCAACACCAGAATCACAGGAGCACACTTCTTTTACATTGTTGCTGGAGACCCAAACTCAGGTCCTCCTTGTTGGGCAAGCTCTTCACAGACCGAGCCACCTCCCAGCCTCTTGTCCAGTTGTGATACTTGTGTTGTATCTTGTCCAGTCGTGTATTTTTCAGAATCCTTGGTCATTTTTTTCCATGTTGTTTGTTTGTGTCCATTGTTTTCATTTTCATTCATCTCAGAGTACTTTCCCATAGTCTGTGCATTTTCTCTTTTGATCCATCAGTTAAGGATGTACTGGTTTCTACATAGATGTTCCTGATTTCCCTCTGCAGTTGATTTCCATTTCATTTCATTGTGGTCTAAGACAGCACTTTGCACACTTTTAGTCTTTGAAAATGTGTGACCTCATATACATTTGCACCTAGAGAATGCTGTCTGCATTTGCAAAGGCTGTCTTCATCCCACTGCTGTAAGGTGACAGGTAGGTTCCCTGAGACCTGGTGGGTCCAGCTGGCCTATGGTGTTCCTCAGTTTCTTTGCTGATTTTCAAACTAGTAGGTTTATCTATTATGGAATGGGGTACTTAGGTCTTTAACTACCGCTGTAGCTGTTCCTTTCTTCAGTTTTATCTCCATTTGCCATGTGTAGCTTGCAGCTTGGCCATTTTGTTTATAACTACTGCATCTTCCTGTTGGATTGATGCTTGACATTCACTACACAACAGCCTTCTTTGTCTTCTATGATGGATTTTAACGTAAATCCCATTTTATTTATTATTAATATAGCAATACATGGATTTATTTGGTTGCCATTTTCATGGAAAAATATCTAATTTTTGCATGTTTTCATTTTCAACCTGTTTGTGTCTTTGGATGTGAAGTGAGTCTCTGGTATATAGTTGCATCATTTTTAAATTGCTCAGAACAAATTTTGAAAATAATTTTCTTCAATCTCTGTATTTTATACTTAAAGTAATTAAGTAAGGAAGTATTTGTTTCCATTGTGCCATTTTATTCTCTCTCTCTCTCTCTCTCTCTCTCTCTCTCTCTCTCTCTCTTTCTCTCTCTCTCTCCACACACACACACACACACACACACACACACACACACACATATACATATACACATATTTTTTTCACCTTCCCTGTCTACTTCTGCATTTAGTTAACATTTTCTTCTAGTGCATTGTTTTGTTTTTCTTTTTGTTTCCCTTTCTGTATTCGTGAAACTATTTTCACACTGGTCACACTGGGGGTGACAAGCGTACTCCACAGCTTCTTTGAATTGATATCAATAGCATAAAGGTTTTTCTCCTAAACAGCTGTCTTCCCCTCCTTTGCTTGTTGATGTCATAAATGACATCTTTACACCATGAACATAGATTTATAATGAGTGCTTTGTGCATTTTCCTCTTAAATCATACAGGAGTTACTAATACAAAATAAAGTAACATTGAAATGTGCTTTTACATATTTTATTTATTTACTTCCATGTGTGTTGAGTTACTGTCCAGTATGTTCTCTGTCATTTCAACCTAGAAATTCCCATCATGATGCTTTAGGGCCCACGGACCAGTGGTTAATACTTAGCATTCACTTTCGAAGGATAGTTTTGCTGTTTTCAGAACTCATGGATGATAGTTTTTTTTCTTTTCTTTTAAATAACTTCAATATGACATATAACCATCTTTGCCCTCCATGGTCTCTGTTGAAGTGTTAGCTGTTAATATTTCTGATTTATTTTTGTACAAATCAAAATGCTTGTGTCTGGTTGTTTTCAAGAGGCTGGCTTGGTCTCTGTCTTACAATTGTCTGACTATAACATTCCCCAGCATGGAACTCTGAGCTTACTCTATTTTTTTTTTTTTTTTTTACAACTTAGATGTATAGATCTGTCTTTTATCAAATTTCAGACATTTTCCAGCAATTGTTTTTCAAATGTTATTTCTGTCTCTTTCCTCTCCTTTGGGATCATGGTTGCATGTATGTTGGTGAACGCATGGTGTCCCATGGGGGCTCTAAGGTGGGGTTCTGTGTTCCTTGCTTCTTTTTCTTCTGTTGTACAGACTGGATGCTTTCAGCGAATCTAGCTTCAAGTTCACGATTTCTTCTTCTGCTTGCTCAAATCAGATTGCCGATACACCAGAAGGGGTAGAGTAGGTTAAAGTAACTTCGATTGCTAAAGAGCTCTCCACCATGTTTCAATTGTAGTCCTTTCTCCATTAAACATTCATGTGTCTGCTCTAAATATTTGATAATCTTCCAGAGCTCTGACAGAGTTGACTCTGACAGCTTTTGCTAGTCTATTCAAGTGTTCTGTTGAGGGATGGGCACTGGGAGCTTCATACTCTATTTGTTTTCTGTATTCTTTCCATTCTTTAAAATATCTCCCAAGTAACTCAGATGGAGGAAGACAAATGCCACCTATCCTCAGTCAGGCTCAGAGAAGCGGAGGGTGGGATTATGGTCTCTAGAGGCCGGGGTTTGCAGGAAATAGATAAAATATATAGATCAAGGCTATAAAACCTCAATTAGACACAGGGGATATTTTTGAGATGTAGTACACTGCATGATGCGTATTGAAAAAAATACTGTATTATGCAATTCAATATCACCAAGAAAGTAAATTTTAAATGTTCTCATCATTATGAAATGATAAATATTTGAACCAATGGATGAATTAATAAGCTTGATGCACTCTACATTGAATTAATAAATTATAACATTATCTTGGACCCACTAGGTTTTCAAATTTCAAGTAAAATCAAATACCTCCTATTATACCTTGTTTTAACCTATGTATATTTGACAAATATCACCTTTGTAGTCATTTATGGTATTTTTACATTTAGAAGTCATTGCAAATAATACCATGGTGGACATTTTTTGTAGTCAGTGTTTTCATGGCTAGTTCCCAAGGATGATTTCTAGATAAGGAAGCTGTTTTAAGAATAGAAAGGTATGTTAGAATCATAGAGTTATATAGACTTTGCGGCTAGTTAATTTTGATGTATGATATTTCTATTTATTTTATAGTAGAGTTCATATTTCTAGCTACTTTATAATAGAGTTTATAAAATTAATTAACTTTGGCAGGGAAGAAAAATTTCCAAAACCTCAATTATTGATATATCAGGAATCAAGTCCTACATTTGTTAGGGTTTTATGCAAGGCGTTTGAATGGATTAGAAGCATTTATTCAAAAGCAACATGTTTGATTTCTAAAATAGATCATTCCAAACCTCAGTAGGCAAGTGTGAGGTCTCAGGGGCTCCAGCTGACCATGTTGACTAGAGTTGCACACTAATCGTGAACATTGGAGGCTGTAGGAATGGAATATAATGCTCTTGCCATGGGGGCTGTGCCCATGAATTCCAAACAATTCTCAGTCACCCACAGACAAGTGACCCAAAGGACAAGATTTATGCATCTACAAAGTACCAATAGGATAGGACATTCAAAACTAAGATCGGATAGAGATTAGAGGTGAACATGTATACAAACAGTAATGCTTTTGTATAATTGGTACTTGAACTGTTAGCACAGCACCTACAGAAGACTTGAAGCTTACTTCGATTTATTCTCAGTAAATTGATCAAGGCTCTCTTTCTTTTCTTAGCAACCCTCTTCTGAGTCCTTCTAATTTCATTTCCTATCAGCTATGACAAGATCCAAACCTAATTCTTTCTGTAAAAAAAAAAAAAAAAAAAAAAAAAAAAAAAAACACCATGTTTTCATTCACATCTTTTTCTATAGCTGTAAGTCTAGACTTTTATAATTTATCTCTTTTAGTGTATTGGAGCTATTTATATTTTAGTTTATCCCCTTCGTTCTTGCTTGACAAAACTAACCATCAACATAAACTAGACTGGAAGACTCATTCCTATGACCAGTTGGGACTGGTTTTGATATTCAGGTCCCTTAGATTCTTCCATTTTAATATTAGAACATGACACAGTTTAGTTGATTTTTAAAGATAAATCATGTTTATGAATAGGCCAACTTTGAAGAGAGGCGCATTCCCTTCTTTTAAGTGTTGTGTAGGATCTGGGATTTTATATCCTACTTCTAGCCAAACTTTCTTTGAAACCAGCGAGAATTCCAAATACGGGGAGAGGGTCTCTAACTGGGAGAATATGACCAGCTCTTGCATACAATCAAACCTTCCGCAAATCTGCAAAGGTGCCTCTACCTCAAGGTCAATGTGGTTCTGTTCAGCTGCAAAATGTTGCGAACCAATGTATTTCAAGACTAACCTTAAAATTCCAGAGGAGGTATAACATGGTCTAGAGTTGCTTTTATGTTTTGAATCGTTTCTTTTAAAATAATAGTTACATTTTTGGTTGTGAGCCTAGCCTTTGACGGCTGAGCCATCTCTCCAGCCCAGTGTATGATTGATGTGGCCATCTGTATTCCTTTCTTTTTGAAAACATTTATTTATTTATTAAACATACAGAGAAACCCTGTCTCGAAAAACCAAAAAAAAAAAAAAAAAAACCCTGTCTCGAAAAACAAAATAAATAAATAAATAAAATAATAGTTAAAGGCTGAATTTCTCTTTTTTTTTCCTAAAATAAAATTGATATGGTGATAAATCCTGAAGTGGGACTAGGAAATGATTATTAGTCACATCATATATGGTCTGACTAATACTGCTTCCTTCCTCCCACGTTTTCTAGCTCACACCTGACCGTTTGCATCAAGCTCGAATTATTTTTTCCCAAGGGCACACTGTGTGAGAATGAATGGTTATGCCTCCCTAGAGAAGGAAGGCATCATTTGCCCAACAGAAAACACTCTATTCCTATTTATTCATTCATCCATTATTTATGAATTGCCCTATATACATCAGGAACTGGGCTGCATGGTGATGAAAGAGGTGTGTATTATTTTCAAAGACTGAATGGCATAGCAGAATCCAGGGTCAGCATGCTCTCTCTGGAAGAAGTTACGAAGCCATGCCAGCCTCTTTCTAACTGTGCAGACTGACCAGTGAGCTCCATGGAAACGAAAAGGCACATATCTTTCATGCTCATCGGGTTTATGTTCTGCTTCACCTCGAATTCTTGTTTTAATTTTTGTCTTTTCACATAGCCATTGGGGAAAAGATATATCAGCTTCAGTCTGAGATGTGGAAGCTCTGTTGCTTAAGCAGAAAACCTCTCAGTTTTTTCTTAAAGACCGCTTTCCTATTGGGCCAGGTGTTCCAGGAAGTAATTACTCAGCGAAATGTGTACTTACTGATAATTATTCCAGATAACCCTTAAGAAAGGGTTCCAGTTTCTTCCTTTTATTCTCCAGTTCTGGCAAGAGTGCCACAATGTTTAGGGGGCGGGGGGCTGGGCTCAAAAAGGAAGTGCTACACGTGCTCCTAGAAAGAGCAGGCTTGCTGATCCAGGAAAATTCAAAACTCAGTTCTTGGTGTTTGTACCAAACTTTTATAGAGATTCCTGGAATTAAGTTTCTAAAACCTAGAATGGTTCATTCATCTTCAGAAATAACCCCAAGAGTCACTGAATGGATTAGCCAAAAGCAGTGGGAAGATGTTGCCACAATTTAGTTCAACATGTCAAACTAGGAAAATGGTCTGTTGTGAAGTGGCAGATCTTCCCCCCCTCCCCACGCTAATAATGCCCAGCATGATGTCTTGAGTGTGTTGCATTTCAGAAAGTAAGAAAATGGCATCTTTTATCTCTAACTAGGTTCTGGAATTAATTTTCTCCTTTTTACTCATATTAGGATGTTCATCCTCCATGCCTGCAATAGCATATGTTTTATCAGGGCAGCCATGTACAAAGCTCACACACAAAGAAGTGCTTGTCTCTTTAGAGAGCAGTGTAAATAGGGCATTATTGCTATTTTGCTACCAGATAAAGAGCTTTGTTGTATATGAGAACATAATATTGAAGAGACTTATGGAGGGCCTGTGCTTGTTGGTTTTTTAAATTTATTCCATAGTAGATTTATAAAATTGGTTTTAAAATTCCAAAAACCTTGGGATGCATGAATTCTTTTTATTGTTTCCTTCTTATTGGATGGAGTTACTCATAGGAACTTCAGACTATAAAGAATGTACAGAGGATTTTATCTTGCAGACCTGGTTCAATAGAATAGCAATAACAGCATATGGAGGAGAACTCTCCACAATGAAGTTCATCAGCCTTTGAGAGGCAGGATAAATACACTGAGTAACTTGAGTTAACACTGAAGAGATATGACGCCCAGGAGAGAGTATTGGAAAACAAGACAGTGACAATATTTTAACAGAAATTATATTGACTACAAGGTGAGTCTATACTGATCTCAGGATCATGAGAAAAAAACAATGGTGGAAAGTAAATACTGATGGGTGACTCAGGAGGCAGAATTGAACAACTTGGCCACCAAGAGTAAGTGACGATGGTGACAATAATAATGCCTGTCCAACTTACTTCAGAAGAGCAGGTATGGGTATTGTATCAATGTATTAAGTAATCCAAAGTCCCTTGAAAATCAGGAGTTGATTGCTATTTCAATGCAAGTTCAACAATCCAAGATTAATGGTTGGATGAACATTGCCTAATCTAAGAAAGAAAGAAATGTATACCTCCAATAAAACACATAGTTTAGGGGTAATGGTGCCACAGTCTAGGAATCTTTCCTGTGGCATCCAGAGTCTCCATATCAGCTCCAGCTATAAGGAATATGCAGCTTATGAGATCACAGCTTCAGTGCAGGAAGGATTAAAATGTAAGCCAAAGGGAAACTCCACAGTGTCTGACTCAGCTACAGGAGACTTCTTGTTGTGAGTGTTCATTGACAAGCTGTCTCCTTACAGGTCACTGGCCATTTTCAGGGGATGCTTCCTGGCCCTATTCAGACTCATAAATAACAGATTCCTGAACAGAAGCATATTCATATTGAGTAATTTAAACACTATTTTTGAACATGGCATTTTATAACTTTCTAAAATGAAGTTTTAAGTTCAATTCCATCTGAATCAAGGTAGAGTAATCACTAATCACTGATAAATGGATTCATTAAAATGTTGAGTTGAAATATTGGTAGGTGCTATGGGATAATGCTCTTGTACACTGTAAAGATTTGTTACTCGAACTTGTTTAATAAAATGCTGATTGGCCAGTAGCCAGGTGGGAAGTATAGGCAGGGCAACCAGATTGAGAAGAGGAAGGGCAAAGTCAAGAGTCTCCAGCCAGATGCAGAGGAAGCAAGAAGAGAATGTTGTATTGAGAAAAGGTACCAAGCCATGTGGCTAAACATAGTTAAGAATTATGGGTTATTTTAAGTATAAGAGCTAGTATAAGCCTGAGCTACCGACTGAGCATTTATAAATAATATTAAGTCTCCAAGACAACTATTTAGGAGGTGGCTGCTGGGTATTTGGGAACAAGCAGATGAGAGAGAAACTTTCACCTACAGGTAGGACTATTTTATTAGTGTAAAGGGCTAATTTATAATCAGTTTCTTAATTTTCATTTATAGCCAAAATGTCATTGTCTACTAAATATAAATTATGAAATCTCAGTTTTACTGTTCATTTTCTTCAAAATTTATGTTGTTTGTTAAAGATCAATTTCTATTTAGTTTCTGTTGACTTATTCTAAGTCCCAAGTAGAGTCTGAAGCTCTGCCTGTTAGCTAGTAAATGTCAGAATATTGGAAATTAGGGCAGCATCAGATTTTAGCCTTTGAAAATTGGGTCCTGTGTTTTTCTCCGCTGTTCAATTCAGAAACAGAATTATTTCAGAACCATGAGAATATGGTTGTTTCTCACATACTTTGTCCAATAAGGAAATCTACAAATACCTGAAGAAAGCTTCAGCTTTTGATTAGTTTTTCCTTTTCTTTTCTTTCTTTTCTTTTCTTTTTTTCATATACAAGATATTGAGATAGCCTTCCTTACTTTAACTGGCCTATCCTTTGGCCTGCAGAATGACCACTAAAAAGTAGAATGCCAACTCTAAGTGAAAAATAGTGATCTTGAATCATAGAGAAAGAAAAATA
>CABHPP010126019.1:9601-21632 GCA_902168425.1 Peromyscus attwateri
GAAAGAAAGAAAGAAAGAAAGAAAGAAAGAAAGAAAGAAAGAAAGAAAGAAAGAAAGAAAGAAAAAGTAATACATAGACTTAGACGGCATGCAGGACTTTGTGACTAATCTCTTTCACATAGCATGTTTGGCGCTTAGACTGCTTGAAGAAGTTCTGGGAGATATTTAGGGAAAGTTCCTTCTAACCTCAGACATCAAAGGAGCAGGGGCACAGGAAGGTGGTGGTCTCCATGCAGTTGCCTGAGCTAGACTCTAGACCATGTGATTCACAGAGAATGGCCCCAGTTATCCAAGAACTTTTGTACTGTGGACTAGAAGTAAATGCCCACACACATCTATACATTTGTTTCTTTCTCTAGTATGACGCTGTCCGAATAAACCAACTCTACGAGCAAGCCAGGTGGGCTGTTCTCTTGGAGGAAATCGACTGCACAGAAGAGGAGATGTTGATCTTCGCAGCACTACAGGTTGTGAGGGCGTCGTCTGCAGGCTGTGAGGGTGTCTGCGGGCTGTGAGGGTGTCTGCAGGCTGTGAGGGTATCTGCAGGCTGTGAGGGTGTCTGCAGGCTGTGAGGGTGTCTGCAGCTTTTCGAGGGGGGTGGGGGAACACAATTTCAGTTTGTTCTGGTTAGAGCATTCTATTTGTTCCTTGGATGAAAGAAATGAAAATTAAGAGAGTAATTTTCAATGTAAAATGCTCCTCACAATCTACGCGTGTGCACACACTGTATAAGGCATCTATTCTGCAATTCCTATCACTTGCCTCTCACGTGCACAGAGACAAGGCAGAACTAAGTTTGACCCCCAACTAACTGTAAATGTCAAAATTAGTCCAATTGGATGTCATTTTCCTGCATAGACAGACCTCCTTCCCAGAGATGTTCAGGATTCCAGGGAAATTCTCCTCCACGAAGAAGACATGGCTAATGATCCACTTGTGGCAGTAACATTTCTAAAACCTTCCTCTTGAGCCAGGTGAGGTAGAGCATGCCTGTGATCCCAGCATGCGGGAGACTGAGGCAGGAGGATCATAAGTTCAAGGGCAGCTTAGGCTACCTAGAGAGTCTGAGACTAGCCTGAACAATTTAGCAAGATCCTGCCTCAAAAACACACATTAATTTTACTTAACAAAATAAAAACAAGACCTCTGTTTATGTTTTAGTATCACATCAGCAAACTGTCACTGTGTGCTGAAATCCAGGACTTTGCAAGCAAGTCTGAGGTAGATGAAGTGGAGGCAGCCCTGTCCAGTTTGGAAGTGACCCTCGAAGGTGGGAAGGCCGACAGCACCTTGGTATGAATGTTTCTGTTAACTCAGAATTTGTTCTGACAAAAGCAGATGGGAGCGAAAAGAACATTTCTTCCAAAAAGAAAAAAATATGCTGCTCATGTGACAAGCTTAAATTTAGCAAGAACTGGCTTTTCTTAGGTTAGCCCTGCAAGGGACTGTAAGATAATTTCACCACCGCCAATGAAAGTTTTGATTTGGCATTTCTTCCTGGGGAGCAGTTGGCACAGTATGCGGGGAAATGACGATGGCCCCACAACACTAGCATGGAACATGCCATTGATCCTTTAAGTTGAGAAAGAGCTCTGCAGCCTATGGCATGGAGCACCCATGAGGGTGAAGAAAAAGGCCTTGGTGTCTGGTCATATGTTGTCACTGAGTAAGGCTGACAGAGAGTAATGCCTATCTCTAGGACAGCAGTTCTCAACCTGTGAGTCCTGACCCCTTGGGAGTTGAATGACCCTTTCATAGGGGTCACATATCAGATATCCTATATATCAGATATTTACATCACAAGTCATAGCCATAACAAGATTACAGTTCTGAAGTAGTAATGGAACTGTATTAAAACTATGTTAATGTGTTAATGCTGTAGTAACTGTATCAATGCTATATTGACTGCAGTATTAGGAAGGTTGAGAACCACTGATCTAGGATATAATCAAACACTCCGAAACAATTTTGATTTCAGGAACTAAAACCCTCCAGTCACACCTAAGAAAGAAAACTAGTTAACAACCTGGCCCCTCTCTCTCCCCATAGGTGTTTGAACGACAGCCTTGTCATTGGAATGTCCCTCTGGTTTGATTCTTCCCCTGAGCACTGCTCTTTTGTTTTAACTTCTTCAACCAAAGGAATAATTACTGGTTTAATTACATTGAATCCAAGCAAGTGGGTCTGCTGAACCTGTGATCTAAATGAACGCTAAGAATGAGTCACTGCATTCTTCTGCTTTCATTGGGAATTCTCTTATCAGGAACTGCCTTAAAATGGGGTGTTGGCTCCACAGGAAAGCAAATGCTTACCACACAATGCTGCTGCCTGCCCAAGCAGAAATTGGAGCTTTTTGCTTGCCACCTCCACTGAGTATATAACAGGAAGTTAATCCTGCTTGAACAAATGAGAAATTCCCTCCTTCTCTCAGGAGTTTTATGTACTGCCGCCAGCCATCCACCGCCACCTCAGAATGAACTTTGAACCAGGTTCCTTTCAAGTTTAATCAGTGACCTGGATGTGACCCATAGTAGCCCACTTTAACTTAAAAATTACAAAAGAGTTGTTCATACATAAGTCTTCATTCCAAACTCAAATTTTTAACTTGAATTATGTATAGGTATAAGAAGTATGAGTTGATTTTTTTTTTACTTCTTTTCACATTCTTATCCTCACAAAGAAAGGTTTAAAAAAACATACAAATATACACATTAACAAATTAATATTGCCAACCAGAGTCACCATCCGGAATTGGGAAACAGGACCTTGTCACCCACCCAGGAGCCCCTGAATACTCCCCATTCGGCTTCCTTCCTCCCATCCCCCGAGATAACTACTGTGGTTTGTGTAACTGAGGAACTCAGTCTCTCGTTTTCTTTCATGTTAATTAATTCAGATTGTAAAGTCTCTGTGGCAAGTGATTGCCATGCTGGGTGACACAGGTGTGACCTAGCAGTGCCATCTGTGAAGTTCCTGCTAGTAATTCCTATATCTCTCCTTAGGAGGACATCACTGATATCCCTAAACTTGCAGATTATCTCAAATTATTTAGGTAAGTAACTTGAAAGGGCAGAAGAACCCCTTGTAGCAGACCCTCACAAGTAGGGTCTGGGATTGGACACAATTGCATAACCAGCGGCCAGGTTCATGGGTCAAAGGTGGGCTCTGAGTAATGGGTTTTGTCACAAGACAATAATGAGTTGAACCTTAACCCCCATCACATGCACTGGCCACCTTGAGTGGAATTTTTATAACTCTGAGCTTTAGTTTCCTAAGCTGTAAAGTGAGGGTATACCTCTTCTTGAGTTCGTTGGGAGCATTGAATAAAATGAGACATTTGAGGATGTAGTTTGGTGCCTGGTACATACATGCTCGCAGCCCAGTGGTGTAAATATGAGCAGGTCAGCAAGATGGAACATGTGTATATCACAACAACACTTCCGTTAGGGTCTGCTTTGGAGGCTCAGGACTCCTACACCATCGGAGAGCTGTTTGGAAGTGTAATAAATCTTTGTTTCTAGTTCTTTGTTCCTGGGCTTACAGGGAGTAGTCCTTTTATTAACCTCCATTCACCTGCTCAGTGTTGGTCAGTCTGTTACCATCTCTGTTTGTTTTATTGGGTGACTGCCACCCTCGTGAGAGTGCCAAGGAGTGTTAAGTCGAAAGAAACAAGGCAGTCACTGTGTCGCTTTATGGTTTATTGACTTTTCTTAACAAACCGATACCTTACTGGGGCACCTGGCCTTGAGAGAAATGCAAGTCGCTTTTGACCATACTAGAGGCAGAGAAGGACTTGCAAAGTCTGAACGGTGAATGAGGTGTACCTGAGAAGCAAGGGTCCAAGAGACTGTTTGTCACTGGGTTTCTAGTACTGGTTTATTTGGTCTTTTGTTGTGATGATAGGGTATGATCTCAGGTGACTTCTGTGACACAAGTAGCTGTAACGACAATTGATCGGTCTAATGACACTCGGAGCTTCAGGGGAAAAGAGTAATTTGACATGGCAAAGATAGCTTTATAAAATATATATAGTTATTTCACAAAGAAATTTAGTTTCATAGTCTCCGAATAGAGTGTAGCCAGCACACCACAAAACAAATGGAGACAGCCCCTTCCTGTCCATGCTCTAGTGTTTGACAAAAGGATGATGTGTTGAAAGTGACCTGTGTCCTCTTCACTTCTGCTGCCTGATGGCTTGACTGTAACTGACACCCAGATTCACCAAGACTGTCCTTGTATATTATTGAATGGACACTGTCTACTGTAGCTAGAGTTTTCCTGCCCGTCCCACAGTCAGGACAAATCTCTCTCACCCGCCAGTCCCACAGCCGCTCAGACCCAACCAAGTAAACACAGAGACTTATATTGCTTACAAACTGTATGGCCGTGGCAGGCTTCTTGCTAACTGTCCTTATATCTTAAATTAATCCATTTCTATAAATCTATACCTTGCCACATGGCTCGTGGCTTACTGGCATCTTTACATGTTGCTTGTCCTGGCGGTGGCTGGCAGTGTCTCCTTCCACCTTCCTGTTCTTTTCTCCTCTCTGTTAGTCCCGCCTATACTTCCTGCCTAGCCACTGGCCAATCAGTGTTTTATTTATTGACCAATCAGAGCAACACATTTGCCATACAGAACATCCCACAGCTCTGTGTTTCTTATTTAATAAAGCGGTTGGTTACATCTATAGTCTACCAAAGGTCTCAAGACACCAAATTCACTATACAGTAATAGTGATACAGTAGTGTTCCCAGATGGAAGAAATGCAGACAGGAAGGTGAGAGGTTATGTGAGAGAGGGACAGAGAGAGGAAAGGAGGAGTCCTGGAGAGTGGGTAGAGCTGCATTCCTAATAGAGTGTTGAGTCCAGGAGGCCCTGCATTTCTCTGGGTTTCCTTTCCTCATTGATATGAGAACAGTAGACGAATCCTTTGAGGTCAACTTTTTATTCTTTGTACAGGGAAGCTCTTTATTGTTTTCTAAACAAACTCTGTTGTCCCCACTATCACTGTTGAGCAGTGAGCTTCAGTTTCCAGCACCATGGCATTGAGTCTAGTGCGCACCCCAATCTGGCTATAAGTACACCTGAATGCTGTGTAAAACACTAGATTGTAACCATCAAAAATGTTCATAAAATGAAGCCACAGCCACACAGGAATTGGGTTCACATGACTTGGGACTGGTGTGTGTTGTTTTGCTGTGTTGAGTTGATCGGTTTAATTATTTGTTTTGAGACAGGCCACTATGTAGCTCTGGCTGACCTGGAACTCACTGTGTAGAATGGCTGGGCCCAAACTCACAGAGATCTGCCTGCCTCTGCCTCCAAGTGCTGGAGTTAAAGATGTGTGCCACCACACCTGGCTAGGGCTGGGGTTTTAATTTCTATATAAGTGTAAGACGTACAGCTCTATAGGTCACATAAAGCAATAAGCCAGACAGAAGCAACCAGCAAAAGGTGCAAACTCATGAGGGCCAACTTCTCTGCTCAAAACAAAATAGGAAAACTACAGGGCACCTGGCAAGCAGAGAGGAAGCTATCCTTGCAATGCCTTCTGTGGGAAAACAGAAAGCATCTCTTGTGGAATCAGAGGCAGGGTGCATGCTTGGTGCAGACTGAGATAACCTAAGTGTCTTAACCGATAAGAGACTCTAAAGGAAAACTGGTTTGGGCCACAACCCATGAAGCCCTAACAACTGCAGCTTTGAAAATACTTAAGAGGGAGCTACCCACACACTTCATATGGAAAACAATATGCGTTCCCACGGAAAATCACAGCCATGTGACTTGGTGGGCCATTAATAATTTTAGATGTTAAAATACTAAGAAACTATCAAGTGAGTATGATTACAACCACTAAGTAAATTTAAAAGTAAAAGTTATAGGAAAATAGAACATGAATTGTTGAAAGGATCAAAATAGAAATTCTGATGATTAAATGTGTGGCATAGGGATGTTAAATTGCTAGGTAGAGAGTTGAGGATTACTGCAAGACTGAGGTCTGCCTGGGCTACATAGTAAGAACCTGACACAAAATAAAATTTTTAATTGTTTCGGTGTATTAACCATCAAATTAGTAATGCCAACAAAGAAAATCCAAATGGCATAAATATGACTTAAATAGACTGAGAAGGCCCAACCTGCGTCTACTGGGAGTTCTAGAGGAAATAATTGGAGAGAATGAAGCATTCAAAAGAGAATACTTAAAAGTTTTCCGTGAATCTTGAAAATAAAAGTGCTTAAATCCATGGGTCATGGGTCTTAGGCAGGAAAAATCAATAAATCATTAAATCTGGGTAAACCCAACCATTGATAACATCTGAAGATGAGAGGAAGAAAGGTGGCAGCCCAGAGTGTCATGTGGGCCGTCAGTGGCAACAGGAAGTGGTCCAGAAAGTTCTGAGAGAAGAGAGTGCTCAGTCAAACCTCTCAACTCTACTTCCTGTAGGTCTGTAAATATATACCAGACAAACACGATCCTAAGAAATTCCACATTTGAGAAAAGCAGATTTATAAGTCTTGGTGCTACTAATAAATGACTTCATGTGAACAGGGTGTATGCCCAAGCTGCTACCAGTGCCACTTGGGAGCAGATAAAATGACTCCATCCACGGTTAATAGAAATGCTGCAGATAAAATTTGTTCACTGAGTTATTTATCAGCAAGCTACCACAGCAAAGAACTTCTAGTAATACTTACACATGAGTTATATAATTGATTTATTTCAAGACAAGACTCTTAAAATATTCCAGGATCTTTACAATACTTCATAAATAAATGGAGAATGATCGTGAAAGTTTGATCCCACCATAAGACTCTCTGGCTTCATGTAGGCAAAGCCAGTAAGTGGTGTTGTGAAGTTCTGTTTTTCAAAAATAAGTATCCCCACTTAGCATCACTTGTAAGCCACCACATGCTTCCAAAACTGCATACACACTTACCTCTCCTTGAAGGAACAAGTGATTGTGAAATAGTTATAGTATAACCAGTTTTTGAAAGACAGGAATGTTGTGAAGATAGCATTTTTTAGATTAGTTTTTTTTTAATATTTTATGTATATGGGTGTTTTGACTGCATTTGTGCCTGGTGCCCACAGAGGTCAGAAGAGGGCATCAGAGCCCATGGAAATAGTTACAAGTGATTGTGAGCTACCATGTGGGCGCAGCAAACGTTCTTAACTGCTGAGCCAACTCTCCAGCCCCCAAAGATAACATTTTAGAAATATTCTGCAATGTTTCCATGGTTACCCTGTTGCCGATAATCATGCTATGCATTAAAAAGACAAATGTTAGGCCAAGCATGGTGACACACACCTTTAATCCCAGCACTCGGGAGGCAGAGGCAGGTGGATCTCTGTGAGTTCGAGGCCGGCCTGGTCTACAGAGTAAGTTCCATGACAGCTAGGGGTGTTGCACAGAGAAACCCCATCTCAAAAAACAAAAACCAACCAAAAGACAAAAAAAGACAAATGTTATGGATCTAAAACATCAATTTCACAGCAGTGGAAGGTAGAAGTGGCAATGCGATCTGGAATAAGAAGGAAATGGAGTGATGACCAGAGAATACAGAGATCCAGTATGTAAGATAAGTAAGTCCTGGAAGTCACTACAACAAAGAGTAGTTTACTAAGAAAATTAACTCTTCTTACACTGAAGGCAATAGTAAGAAGGAAGGGACAAGGAAACTCTGAGAGGTTTCAAACATGTATATGGCATTAACGGCAATGATTTCATGTTGGTATCCACAAATTCATCCAGATTTGTATATCAGGTATACAAAACTCTTTGTATGTCAACCATACCTAATTACAGTATTTCAGTAATTTTTAGGCTGGTGTCTTAGTTAGGGTTTCTATTGCTGTGAAGAGACACCATGACCATGACAACTCTCATAAAGGAAGACATTTCATTGGGGTGGCTCACTTACAGTTCAGAGAATCAGTCCATTACTGTCATGATGGGAAGTATGCGGGCAGAAATGGTGCTAGAGGAAGAGCTGAGAGTTCTTACATCTTGATCCACAGGCAACAGGAAGTGGTCTGAGATACTGGGTGTGGCTTGAGCACATATAAGACCTCAAAGCCCACCTCCACAATGACACACTTCCTCCAACAAAGCCATACTTCCTAATAGTGCCACTCCCTTTGGGGGCCATTTTCTTTCAAACCACCACAGCTGGCATACAGAGTAATGCCTTGTGGTATCTTCCTACATAAATGTCATTATACTTCCTTCTCATTGCCCACCACTGCCCACCCCTGCTGAAGTAATTTTATAAAAACAATAATGGCTGAGGTAGAGTGTTTGTCTAGTGTGCCAGGTCCTGGTTCAGTCCTTAAAACCATAAAAGAAAATAAAAAGTCTGCATGCTTTTAAAACATGATAACATATATTTCCATGTTAGATGTGATCTACTTCAAGAGCTACAGTGAGTTAGTTTGAAATGTACTTATTAAAAATATTAAAATTCCGTATGTTCTACTTAACTTTCCTAAGTGAGTGACTGGCTTCAGAGAAGATGGAAATCAGTAGTTTTGCCTCGACAAACACTTGTACAGCTAGGACTACGGCGTCATGATTCAGTAATCACAGCTGAGATAAATCCATTGGGTTTTGAGTAAGCAACTACTTCCTTTCTTGAAATGGGCTTAACGTTCCATTCACTTTATATTTTTGTGTAAGTTTAATAATGTTTTTAGTAGGACAATGTTACTGTTTATAAATACACATTTGTCAGGGAGGCAGGTATTTAAAGTGTTTTGAGGGGTTTTTTGTTTGTTGGTTTGGTTTGGTTTGGTTTGGCTTCATTTCCTCTGGCTTTTCGAGACAGGGTTTCTCTGTGTGACAGCCCTGGCTGTCCTGGAACTCTGTAGACCAGACTGGCCTCAAACTCAAAGAGATTCACCTGCCTCTGTCTCTGGAGTACTGGGATTAAAGGCATATGCCACCACCACTAGGGAAATTTTTTATTTTTTTAATTAATTTATTTATTTTACATCCAGACCGCAGTTTTCCCTCCCTCCTCTCAATCCTCCCCCCAACTCCCCTCTGCCCCCACCCCATCCACTCCTTCTTTCTATTCATAAAAGAGCAGGTCTCCCATGAGTATCAACCAAACATGACATATCAAGTTGCTGTAAGACTAAGCACCTCCCCCTTGCATTAGAGCTGGGCAAAGCAACCCAGTATGAGGAGTAGGGTTCCAGAAGCCAGCAAAAGAGTCAGAGACAGGCCCTGCTCCCACTGTTAGGAGTCCACGGTGGCAGAGGAAGAACATGGACCCAAGAGGTCTGACTTATGACTTCTGGGGCCTTTGAATTAATTTGCATCAATGTGTACATCAGATAGTAACATTTCATTTCCTGCTTTTATCTGTTAGTGGTCTGGGGATGCAGTTCAGTGGGATAGCACTTACCCAGCGTGCCCAAAGCCCTGGGTCTGATCCTCAGCACCATTAGAAAAAAGTAGAAGTAAAATCAGAAATTTGAAATTGTTTTAACAATAAAGACTATGTTATCCCAAGGCCTTAATCCACTCGATATTTGCAATGTATTCTGCAGTTCCGACTAGTGTTTAAATATTTGCTGTTCTTTAATTTGCAGGCCCAAGAAGCTAATGTTAAAAGCTTTCAAGCAATACTGGTTTGTCTTTAAAGACACATATATAGCCTACTTTAAAAATAAGGAACTTGAACAAGGAGAGCCAATAGAAAAACTAAACCTTAGAGGTAAGGGCTTTTTGCATCTCGCTGTGGCATCCAACAGGATCCAGAAGAACTCCGAGCCTCGCTGCTTACCAGACAGCAGCTCCTCTGCAGTACAGGACATGGGCATTGCATGAGGTCTGTGCTGGACTCTCCCTTCTCACCCAGCACGTGAGGCTTTCTGATTCAAAAACAGTTGTGTCCAGGCTGGGGGTTGGTTCGGTGGTAGAGCATGTACTTTTGTTCAAGGTTCCTGATTCGATTCTAAGCACTACAGAGAGGGGGTGGGGAGGAATGCCATGAAATGTTGTGTTTCAGTCTTAGTTACTTTAGCGCCCGTTCTAATTGCTGAAAGTGACCGTGAGCGTAGTGGCGTCTCAGCCCCCTGGGTGATTTAATCAGCCCGTGAACTCAGCTCTGCCATCATTGTAGCAGAGAGTCACTTCTGCTTTGTTCGCTTTTACATTTTTTGTTCATACCAGGAGGGGGCTACCCTCCTGAGGCAGGAGGATTGTGGATTCAAGGCCAGCCTAAGCTACACAGCCAATTCAAGGCCAGCCTGGGACACATTGAGATCTCGTCTCAAAAAAAAAAAAAAAATTACATTTATAATTGCTCCTAACAAGACAGTCAATATCATCCTAAAAATGAATTCAATTGATTTTTAAAGGGAATAATAGAATCATTTTCTTTATCCATCTTGTTTTTATTCCTAATTAGTGTTCCCTGAATCGTTGGTATTGGTTGCTCCTCTAGCTTTGACTCATGGGCACGTCTCGGCTGTAGATACACGTTGGCATTTATTACAACAGATTTCTCGGCACTCAGTACTGACCTGCTTTTTGTTCCTCAGGCTGTGAAATTGCTCCAGATGTGAATGTAGCGGGGAGAAAATTTGGAATCAAGTTACTAATCCCTGTCGCCGATGGTATGAATGAAGTGTATTTGAGATGTGACCATGTAAGTAAAGCCACTAAATCACATCAGTTCCTCTGTATTAAGACTAAGCAGGGGCTGGCAAGATGGCTCAGTGAGTAAAGGTGCCTGCTGCCAAACTGAGTGATCCGAGTTCGAGCCTCAGGACTCACACAGTGGAAGGAAAGAGCTGGCTCCCCCAGGTTGTCTTCTGACCTCCTCTACTCATACACCAGGATCACATGTGCCTACCCCCCCAAAACAATAAATAAATAAAATTTAATACTAAGAGCAAAACACACAGATACTTGTTGATGTACATATAATGGGTTCAATCTCACACACACACATCATAAATTAAAATTACCGTTCAGTCAAAATTGCATTTAAAACACCTAACCTACAAACATCCCAGCTAAGCCTATCTTAGGCATGCTCGGAACACTTACGTTAGCCTACACATAGGCTAAAGCACCTAACGCAATGCCTATATTATAGTAAGTACTAAATGCTATATGTGATGTATTGAATCTGTACTGAAAGGATCACTGCAAAACTGAAGTCTCCTCTATAGAACTGTAGTAAATGCAGCCCCGTAGAGGTCAGAGCTCAAGCTGCTGCTCTGTCTGTAACAGACATGGGAAGTAGTGTTGCACTGATGTTCTAAAAAACATTTGAATTTTGGCTGGAGGAGTCTGATGTTCCAGGCTGCTATTAGCTGGCTGCATCCTATTGAACTACAGGTCTACCTAGGCTTGGCTCCTTGCTTCAGTTTGAGCTGACTTTATTTATTCTGGGTCCCAGGCTGCCTGGCACAGGCATTAAAGAGCAATAGAAACTCCACTGACTGGTTCAAATCCCATCCAAGGCCTGATTGTCTCCTTAGAGTTGGAATCTTAACCTAGGATAGATGAGGATACAAATAATACAGAAAGCCTGGGGGTGGGGTTCTTCATCATGTATGTCACCCACGTTATGAAGATGGAAATTATATCCATGAAGCTCTCAGGAAATTTGGGGCTTCGTTTGTCTGTACCGCTCAGGACTCCTCTGTCTCCTTGCATCATTTTTGCACACAGAGTTCCTGGTGAAAAATCATTCAAAGCTGGGGCTGAGGAGATGGCTCAGAGGTTAAGAGCACTGGCTGCTCATCCAGAGGACCTGAGTTCAATTCCCAGCACCCACATGGCAGCACACAACTCTCTGTAACTCGAATTCCAGGGGATCGGACACTTTTCCACCAATGCACATAAGATAAACAAATAAATTATTTTAAAATATCTTTCAAAGCTGGCAGGACACACTTCAAAAGCTCTTGCTGAGTGTTACCTTCAGCAGCTAGCAGCCACTTAGAACGAGTGTGGCTTCACATCTTTCCGTGATTGGAAAACAATAGTTTTACATCATAGCCCAAGG
>CABHPP010126020.1:16646-39069 GCA_902168425.1 Peromyscus attwateri
CCAGCACACAAACCCTGGTCGAACCCTGGTGGGAAGGCCCAGCAAGATCAGTAGAACATGCACCCCAGGGCTGTCAGAATGAGGCTGAGGCTGAGGCACTGTGAGACTCAGAAAAGATAACTTGGAGGTAAGGAGGGCTTCGTTTTTGTTGTTTTGTTTTGGTAACACCAAGCAGAACCTTGCTCTGGGCAAAACTGTAGAATGGGTATTTCTGACCATTGCAGGCCCAGTTCTGCCAACTGGCCCCCTGAAGTGAGTACAGCCACAGTCACCAGCCAGGCTGTGCCTCCCAGTGAGGATCAACAGCCTGCACCAGGAAGCTCTTCTTTCTTTTAGGGCAGGGTCTCTCTGTGTAGCCCTGGCTGGCCGGGGAAACTCACAACCTTGAGGAGACTGGTCTCAAACTCACAGGGATCCTCCCGCCTCTGCCTCTGGAGTGCTGAGACTAAATCCAAGTATCATCTTCTGGTGCCCACACAGTGGGTCTTTCAGGCTGGGTCCCAGGTACAAATGCTACTCTGAACTCCAGACACAGAGCAAGGCTCTCTAGACTGGAGACCCATCCTCCCCAAGGCTCACTCCAGGGGTAGGCTGATTCCGTGCAGGGCTCTCCCTTCGCATCTCCCCACCCCAGGTCCTCCAAAATTCATGTCAGCCTTCAGGAAACACAGTCCCTTTCCTCTAGGAAGCCACCCATCCCAACTGAATCATTAGCTTCCATGGCTGGGCAGGGGGCTGTTCTAATTCCCACCCCAACAGGCCCCCAGCCTCCCAAGCCTGTGAGTCATTCCTCTAGGATGACAAGGGAAAGAGTATCTCCTCCCCACAAGAAGCCAGCCTCAGGGCCCAGCTTCTTCAAGAACACAAGGGCGGTAGTAGAGGCAGCGGATGGAGGGCTGCCAGCCAGGAAGCAGGCTGTGAGGGACAACCTCCGCAGGAGGGGCAAGGCGGCCTTGAGGCCCCACCTGGAACTAACCCCAGGCGGGGAATCCTGCTCCAGCCCCTGGGACAAGTAGGACCTACCCACCATGAAGGACCCAACAACGGTGGCAGTTTTCTGGGGCAGTATAAGTTCAGGAGGGTAGGGGTAACAGGATGGAGTCAGTGGTGGGGTTCACAGACGCCCCCACGGTTATCACTCCAGGGCTGGTGCTGTCGGGCTCGTTCCCCAGACAGCTAGGGGAAGTGTCTGACCCGACCGGGTCCCTGGGCAGCGCACACCGCCCCCTCCTCCCAGGCTCACCACCCGGAGGCGGCGGCAGCAGCAGCAGCGGCAGCAGCAGCAGCAGCAGGGTCCGCGGAGAGGGCGCCGGCGCAGCCATGGCGAGACAGACAGACGGGAGCACAGACGGACCAAGCTCAGGGCCGCGGTGCCGCCGCAACCTCAGCGACCCGCGCGGCCCTAGCCTCCTTGCCACGCCCCGGCCTGTTCCCGGAACCCCGCCACAGAGGGGAGGAGGTGGGAGGGAGGGGGAAGAGGTGGGAGGGAGGGGGAAGAGGTGGGAGGGAAGGGAAGCGGCCGCCCCTCCCAGCCTGGCTGCTGTTCTCCCGCCCCCGTCGGCGAAAACTTGCGACAGGTTTCCCAGGATTGGAGGGATTGGTACACCCAAGTTGCCTTCTGCTCACGGGATACTTTGGTGGGGTGACCCCCTTGCAGCTGACTTAGGGGCTGGGAGAGGATCCGGGGCAACGTTATCCCAACACTTGAGCGCCAGCTGTATGCAGCTGGTACACCGCCCCAACTTTGCCCTCAGGGAAGCTGCGATTTTTCTGGCTGGTTCAATGGATCCTCACACAGATTCAACCGGGGGACCATGAGGAGTGATGCGGGGGGGGGGGGGGGGGGGGGGGGGGGGGGGGGGAGATAGTGCTCAAGAAGTCAAGTCCCTTCTAGTAGATTTCCAGCCCTGAGATGACACCTCCATCCCCCAGTGACCCAGGTCACCAGCCCAGGCAGCTGTTCACTCTCACCCACGGGGCCTCTATCCTGAGGGTAAGAACTAAAAGCTCCCAGGACACATACAATACAGGCCACCTCCTGACAAAGTTCTGACAGGCTGCCTCTTCCCCTCGGTGTGGGACAAAGTTCCTAGCATGGCCAGGAAAGGGAGGTGTGGTGTTTGTGTACTGCCCAGCCCCAGGAAAAGCTAGTATTTCCTACTCAAGACTGAATCCATGAACCGTCTGCTGGTGGACGGTTCTCTGCTCTGTGCCTTCACACATTTCTCATCTGAGACTGGGCCACTGCTGTAGACAGAGATAAGCCCTAAAGAGAGTCTGGGAGGTCTCCAGCAGTTATCCAGCCTATAGGAGTAGAGGGAGCCAGGAAAGGAAGCCACACCACAGTGATGCAAACCCATAAGGAAAAACTAGTTCCTTCTGGTCACAAACAACTATGAAAAATGTGAGTTAATCAGGTCGGCCAGGCCACAGGATTACTCTGTCAGCAAGGCAGGGCCACCCTTAGGGTGACAGGCTCACCTTAAGGTGTGCTAAAGGACAGGTGGACTAAATATCCCTTTAATGAGATACTATACTTTTCCTTCCAGAATTCCTGGCCACCAGGTTCCTAAGAGCCACCATGAGGTTCTCTCGAGTCTGCCTTTCTCCTTTTCCTTGTTTTGCACTTTCAGATGCATTTCAGGACACATGCATGCTTTTGCTAATACTCTGGGCTTCCTCTAAAGCTCCACTCTACTATATGGCTGTGTGCATCTGCCCTCAACGCTGGCTTAACTCAAAGGGAACGGTGGTTTTTCCTGCTCTTCATTCCCTTTCTTCAGATGCAGAAGGAGTTTTGTTTTGTTTGTTTTCAATGGGTCTCACTATGTAGACCTGCCTGGCCTCAGTTTCACAGAGATCCACCTGCTTCTGCCTCCCCAGTGCTGGGGTCAAAGGTGTGTGCCACCACACCCAGCCAGGTTTTACTTTTAAACTATAATAAAATTGTCCACTTTGGATGAACTTGGGCTTTGCTTGATTTTCCAACTTTTCCTGCCTTTTAATTCTTAAATTGGCAGGAAATCTAAGAATCACCAACTCAATTAGAAACTCGTTCCAGGGTGGAGATGGCTCAGCAGTTAAAAGCTCTGGTTGCTCTTTGGAGGATATGGGTTGGTTCCCAGCACCTACACGGTGGCTCACAACCATCTGTAGCTCCAGTGCCAGGGGATCCCATGCCCTCTTCTGACCTCTGTGGTCACCAGGCACACATATGGTACACATACATACATGGAGGCAAACACTCATCCATATAAATCTTTAAAAAATGTACTGTTAGTGGCTGCAAACTGTGTATGGGCCTGTCAAGCCAGAACAACACCCAGTGATGCTCACAAGGCCTGACAGGATAGGGTGGCTGGGGGTGGTAAATGCTGTACAGGTAGCCCAAGGAGCTGTTCCTCTCACCCAGCACGGGGGCCCTTTCATCCATTTTGGATGGTGGTCGGTCAAACACTCCTTCCTCGGCATCCATTGCACCTAGAGCAAGGGCTTTTGCCCGCACCCAGCCAATGAGCTGTACCCTCAGACACACCAGTGTGATAGGAGAAAGGGCTGGGTGGCTAGTCAGACATCAACAGGCTTGGAGGTCATCAAGGCTAGACCCTTCTTCATTCATCTTTGGACCCCACCTCCCGGGTCTCAGATAATCTTGACAAAAGAGGAAATATCACACTTGCTCCTCCTTAGCATCTGAAGTCCCAGCGGTTAATCAGCACTGTGCAAATGGCTCTGTTGATAATACCCTTCCATGAAAACACAAGAAGTTCCCTTGCCTAGGCCTCCCATGATAAGAAGAAAATCCTGTTTTACAATCTCACGGAAACTGGCAGAAGATGGAAAGAAATGTAATATACCTGAAGTCATATTCCAAGGTTCAGTAAAGACCTGGGTAAAGACACCTGCAGCCAAGCCAAGCCTGGCCACCTGCTCAGTCCCCAGGGCCACATGATGGGTCAAGAACCAAGTCCCACAGTGGTCCACTTGAATACCATGACACTGCTGCCCCCTGCCACCCCACAAATGAAGAAAGAAAAAACGTTAAAGATGGGAGGACTAACTGTCTGCTTAGTGAGTTGCTTCTGTACGCCCAAAACCCCTTCTTGACGGCGTTGTTACAGGCTCCCTCTGTGAAGCCCATTTTCTGCTTCTCAGAAAGCTTCTCTTTCCTCCATGTCCCCTTTTCAGATCCAGCTAACATCCTAACCCTGCTCGCCCAGACATGTGACAATCTTACTGTTTCTCTTTGGGGACACCCCCCCCCAGCCCCAACTGTAGCTGCTCCAACACTGCTCTTACTCAGCCTGCCTGCTTTCTTGACTCGAAAGAGCATAGCCTTTTCTTCTCTTGCCCATCTCCCTCCTCCTGGCAGCTGCTGAGATTCCCAGCTTGCCTTTTCCTCCACACAAATTAAAAAAACAAAAAACAAAAACCAAACTTACCTTCCCCGTTCTTTTTTTAAAATCCAGGAGGCCAAAGCCTGTAAAAAGATCTGTACGCTCCCCACTGATGGACTGGGGTCCTGTTCTCAAGATAAAATGGTTTGTGATCTACTGCCTTCTTAACATTTCCCTCGGAGACTGGGGTATCGCTTAGTAGAGCTGTGTACAAGGCCTGGGTTCAAGTTTTCCGGAAAGAAAGAAGAGGGCGCAGGTAAAGGCATTTGCCTCTAGGCCTGGTAACTCCCACAGGTTGTCCTCAGACACCCTCCCCCTCAACACACACAAATAAGTTGGGTTTTTTTGTTTGGTTCAGTTTGATTTTTTTTTTAGAAAGAGCATGTGACCAGTTTTTAGAGTTAGGCTAAAAGTAATCATTAAAGTCAGAAAAGATTTACTCTATGTGGCCATGTTGGGAATAGGAACAAAGAAAGAAGGCCAGGATCCCCCACCCCCAAATCCACCAAATCCATCTTCAGGGTACCAAAGAGAGGTTTTGGATTAAATAGAGGGCAAAAGGAGTGGGGTCCAGTTGTTGTCCTACCCAAGTGTGTCTTGCAAGGTGCTAGGACAAGTTACCTGAAAGAATTGAGAGGCATCTCTTCCTCTGCCCGGACCAGGCTTCCTTCCACCCTCTACTCCCTGCAGGAGATTCTTGGGGAACTGCAGCTCTTTGGGGTCCACTGTTTAAGTAGTTTGATAGCCAGATTGGAGGGACACGGGTCACTTTAGAAGAGCGTTCTTCCTGCCAGTCCCGGGAGGGACAGAGGAAGGGAGGGGGAGAAGGAGGGAGGGGGGGGGGAAGGAGGGAGGAGAGAGAGAGGGAAGGAAAGAAGGAACGTAAAACAAAACCCCAGACTCTCCTGAATCTCACCCTTCATGGCCTTCAAAATAAGCTGGTGAATGCTAAGTTCCTGGGTCCTGTGAACCACTCTAATGGCTAGAATCTAATGAATCGGGACCCGTGGAGGGGGTTGTGGGTACCCAAGATTCATAACCAGCCACTCCTGAGGATGACTGACTTTCCCCTTGAAGCCTGAATTAGGCATAGTCTTGGGGGACTAAGTCCAACCTCTGGGGTCTGAGTAAGTACTGAATGACTAGGCACCCAGATGGTGTTAGACTCAGGACACTGGTCACTAAGCCTCCACCCGCTCCTAGCAAAATCTTGAGTTAGAAACAGGACATCACACCTCGGGAGGCCAGGCCAGAGATGAGCACAGGAAGATGAGACTTTAGACTCAGAGTGTCTGAGAGGTCTGGATGTGAGTTCAGGTGGTTGCTTCTCAGTGGAACCAAGGCTTAATGAACAAGGTCAGATTCTTAGCCACAGCGTCAAGGCACAAAATGAAAACCTGCTCCACTCCTCTGACAGAATCTGATTTCAGTGAGAGCACTTGCTGCGCTTACAGAGAAGCCTGGTTTGCTTCCCAGTACTCAGATCAAGCAGCTCAAAATTGCCTCAATCCAGTTCCAGGGGATCCAATGATCGCTAGCCTTCAAAGGCACCATGCATACACAGTACACATACCTATACATGAAGGCACTCCCACACACACATAGAAATAAATGAATCTTTCAAACATTATCTTATTTTTAATTATGTACACTGTGTGTGTGCCATCTGTGCACGGGTGAGCTGGATTTACAGGCAGTTGTAAAACATCATGTGTGCTGGGAATTGAACTCCGGTCCTCTGCAAGAATAGCATGTGCTCTTAATCACTGAGCCATCTCTCCAGCTCCTCAATAATTATTTTAAAATAATGCCTCTGGCTACAACTCACCTGATAACAGACATTAATGAGGTAAAATGAAGCCAGGACACTCCTGTGGAACTCGATGTAATAATGCAGGTGAGACTGCCCAGGATGTGGGCAATTACTGCATTGACTTTGGCATATTTGTGGTGTTTGGTATCCATCCAAGGCCTCATGCTAGGCAAGTGCTTTACTTTGCATATATTTAGAAGACAGAGCCAAGATTGGCTGACATTTTAGAGGAAGGCCTGTGAAAAAGATAAGGAGTGCTGAGGAGTGGCCATCTCTTATGTTCATGGGGATGCCCGGGTGTGGGAGTGGGGGATAAGGAGCCAGCAATTTAGCTGAAGGTAAGTATGAATGAAATTTGAGGTGGACAGCATGATGTAAATAAAGAAAAACAATGAAGTCCCGGGAAGAGCCCTGAGCACTCCACATTGAGCTTGATTAAGAGACCCTGGGTTGGAGCCAGGCGATGGTGATGCACGTCTTTAATCCCAGCACTCAGGAGGCAGAGGCAGGTGGATCTCTCTGAGTTCAAGGCCAGGCTGCTCAACAGAGCAAATTCTAGGACAGCCAGGGCTACACAGTGAAACCATCTCAGAAAACAAAAAAAAACGAGTGAGAGAGACAGACAGACAGACACCCTGGGTTGGAGAGATGGCTCAGTGGTTAAGAGTACTGGCTGCTCTTCCAGAGGACCCAGATTCAATTCCCAGTACCCACACAGCAGCTCACAACTGTCTGTAATTCTAGTTCCAGAGAATCCAATGCCCTCTTCTGGCCTCTGTGGACACCAGGCATGTACATGGTTAACAGACATACAGGCAGGCAAGCACCCATACATACATACACATAAAATAAAAATAATTAAATTTTAAAAATTAAAAGAGACAGAGATCTATTGATAGATTGTGGTGGCTTGAATAAGAATGGCCCCCATAGGCTCTTATGTTTGAATGCTTGGCCATCAGGGAGTGGCACTGTTTGAGAGGGATTAGGAGGTGTGGCCTTGTTGGAGGAAATGTGGAGGTTTCAAAAGCCCAAGCCAGGCCAATGGCTCTCTCTCTTCCTGCTGCCTGAGGATCCAGATGTAGAACTCACAGTCACTTCTTCAGCATCATGTCTGCCTGCGTGCTACCATGCTCCCTTCCATGATGAGTATTAGGGTACAAGAGAAGTCCCTAAGAAAGACCGTCAGTCACATATGCAATCAACAAGAGCATTTATTATTTCCAACATGTTGGGGTGGCAAATAGCAACCCCCAAGGGAGGTCAAAAGCTCCTTTTAAGCAGAGTTAGGGAATTCCAGGGAGGAGGGATTAATCTGGTGCTCATTGGTGGAGGAAAGATTAGTCTGGGGGCTGATTGGTGGGAGGCTCTAGTGGTTAGGGACCTTCCAGCTGCAGGGTAGGGAAAACTATCTTTAGCTAGCAGAAGGCTGGGGGGCTCCTGCTGATTGGTTGCCCTTGAGCTGTGGTCTTCCCGAGAACTGCTTGCTCAGCTCCAGCCAGTTCCAGTAAACTGAAACTAAGGCCTAGTCCCAGGCAGGGCTATCAGAAACCTGTCATGGCTCTGGTCTGGCTCCCCAGCCCTCTCAATGAGAATGGACTAAACCTCTGAAACTGTAAGCAAGCCTCAATTAAATGCTTTCTTTTACAAGAGTTGTCATGGCCATAGTGTCTCTTCACAGCAATAAAACATTGACTAAGACAGAGATTCTCCTGCCTCTGCTCCAGAGTGCTGAGATTATAGATGTGTCCCACCACACCTGGCTGTAATTTTCAAGGGGGAACACCTGGGCAGAAGGTGACTGAAGGATTCCAACACAGAAACACTGTCTTAGTTAGGGTTTCTATTGCTGTGAAGAGACACCATGACCACGACAATTCTTTTAAAGGAAAAACATTTAATTTGGGTAGCTTACATTTTCAGAGGTTTAGTCCATTATCATCATGGGGTGACATGGTGGCATGCAAGCAGACATGGTGCGGGAGACAGAGCTGAGAGTCCTACATCTTGACTTGCAGACAACAGGAAGTGGTCTGAGACACTGGGTGGTATCTTGAGCATATATGAGACCTCAAAGCCTTCCTCCACAGTGACACACTCCCTCCAACAAGGGTAAACCTCCTAATAGTGCCATTTAGTCCCTTTGGGGGCCAATTTCTTTCAAACCACCACATTCCACTCCCTGACCCCCAAAGGCTTGTAGCCATATCATAATGCAAAAATGTATTCGCTCCAACTTCAAAAGTCCCCATAGTCTATAATAGTCTCAAACTTATTTAAAAGGCTAAAGTTCAAAGTCTCTTCTAAGATTCACACAATCTCCTAACTGTAATCACCTGTAAAATCAAAATAAAAAAGCAGATCATATACTTCCAACATATAAAGGCACAGGATATACATTACCATTCCAAAACACAGGAAAGAAAGTGAGGAAATACTGGACCAAATCTAGTCCAAAAACCACCTGGGCAAACTCCAAACTCTGCATCTCCAGATCTTATATCAAAGCGCTCTTCAGATCTCCAACTCCTTTCAGCTCTTTGACTGCAACACACTTCTTTCTCTTGGGCTGGTCCTACTCCCTGTTAGCATCTTTCCTCAGCAGGTATCCCACAGCTCTGGCATCTCTAACATGTTGAGGTCTCCAAGGTAATCCAGGTTTCAATTTCACAGCTTCAGGAAATGGCCTCCATCCAGGGACACCCCAACACATGCCTGGCCTCAGGGGCTTTCCTTAGATGTGGAGGCAAATTCCATAGCCCCTTCCTTCTGTCCTTAACTATGTGGCTGAAGCTGCCAAGTTCTGCTGCTTGCTGGGGCTGGATCATGGCCCCCTCGTTCAATTACATTTTCACCAGCTTCCTGTTTTTGATGATTTCCTTCATTGCCTAAGCCTGGCTGATCTGAAACTGGATCTGTAGACCAGGCTGGCCTGAAACTCAGAGATCCGCCAGCCTTTGCCTTCTTAGTGCTGGGATTAAGGGCACACACCACACTTGGCTATAAACTTTTCTGTAATTCCTTTTCAGAAGTTGGAAATTTAGCTAGGTAGGATCTTGCCCTGAGGTCACCACTTCCTTTATTCTACATCTTAATCTGTTTCTCTCAGTGAACACAGAAATTAGCTCCATTCCACTTTCTGGTCTTCCCTTTCTCTTCAATATATTTGTCCTTGCTCAGCTTCTTCCTTTTCATTACATATCTTCATTAGTGTTAACACTAATAACCACATGACAGAGTCTATACGAGGCTGTTTTGAGACTTCCTTTGTCAAGGGAATCAATCTAAAACTCCTCACTTTAGCCTCAGGCAAAATTTTTGGACAAGGGCAAAAAGCAACCACATTCTTCACCAAAATATCCCAAGAATGGTCTCTAGGCTGCATATTAATATTCTTCTCCTCTGAAACCTCTGAGCCAGGCCCCACAGTTCAAATCACGCTCAGCACCACTGTCTTCCATGCTCCTACTACGATGGCCCATTAAGTAGAACTTAAAGCATTCTACTGCTTTTCTAATCCACATTCCCAAGGTCCAAGGTCCCACGGTTTGTCCTTCAAACAAAAGCATGGTTAGGCCTTATCACAGCTTCTGCCCCTGGTACCAACTTCTGCTTAGTTAGGGTTTCTATTGCTGTGAAGAGACACCATGGCCACGACAACTTTTATAAAAGAAAAACATTTAATTTGAGTGGCTTACATTTTCAGAGGTTTAGTCCATTATTGATATGGTGGTGTGCTGGTAGATATGGTGCTGGAGACAGAGCTGAGAGTCCTACATCTTGACTTGCAGGCAACAGGAAGTGGTCTGAGATACTGGGTGGTATCTTGAGCATATATGAGACCTCAAAGCCTGCCTCCAGTGACATACTCCCTCCAACAAGGTTACACCTCCTAATAATGCTATTCCTTTTGGGGGCCATTTTCTTTCAAATCAACACACACACACACACACACACACACACAGAGAGAGAGAGAGAGAGAGAGAGAGAGAGAGAGAGAATTAGCTGTAAAATACCACCTCAAATTGCTGTTTTTTTAAAAAGTATTTATTTCTAAGAATGCTGGACACAGTGCAATGCACAACGGAAATCCAAAACCACACATTCTAGGGAAGACAGGACAATGTCGGCAATTCTGCCCGTAAACCATCTCAGCTAAAAGCTGGTGGCCAGCCTGCATGCAGCTGCCTTGCAGAGGCCACTTCCAAGTGCTTGAGGGAGGGACTGTTCTAGCACATGCCCTGCTCCACTGACATCCTTCTGCCCCAACCCTACCTAGGCTCTTAGACCTCTGAGTCCAGCAATTCCTGTCTTCCCTGGGCACAGAGGAAAAAGGCTTTGGTGGTCTATGCCTCAAGTAGCATCCAGCTATGTATTCACAGCTGCTGACCACAGGATCTGCTGTGGCTAACGAGTGTGTCGAGATAACAGGACCAACATCACTCAAATTCTGAGACAGGGGAGCAGTAGTTGCAGACCCCACATCCCAAAGGCGGAGGTATGGTCCTCTAGCTCCAAGCTAGGGCTTGGAGGTCTGATGAGTCCAGGAGTCATGCCTCAGTCCTAGCCCCAGCAGGAGAGCAGTCTGCCCACAGCTGCCGAGGAGATACTGGCTGGGGATAATGGCACTGACTTCCCGGAGGCAGATGGCATCTTCAAGCTACAGAGCCCAGGGCTGGCCCAGCTGGCAAAGGTAGACTGCTTTGCCAGATTTGGGCCTGGCTTCCCCATGGCTACTCTGTGGACAGCAGAGCACTGATAACTGCTAGAGACAGTTTCTTGCCCTGCTTCATAGCCTGCTTGTCACTCTGCTGATCAGCTAAAACACGGAGCCTGACTTTGCTACCACAAGAACTCAGGGCATGAGAGGCACCAGGCTTCATAAGGCTGTTTTCACTAGGCTTAAGTTGTCTATGAACCCAAAATGGAGTGGGCTGGGGACTCCCCCTTGGCTGGGGCTGCCTCTGTGTTTTGTCCTCTCCTTCCTCAGTCCTACGGTGGAGGTCAACAGACAAGACAATCTGACAGGACTACCAGTTCTGAGCCATTTATGACAGACGCATGTCCCGGTCACCAGCGTTCAGTCCTGTGTAGACAATGACAGCATCAGCCAGGTGGGGGAGACCAGCTTCCATGAGCACTTTGGTGTCTGCACCAAGAAGGTACTTCATGTAGCTGCCCTGCCATGACACGGTCCCCCAGGGGAGAGTTTAGGACAAGGCAGCCTGAGTTGCAGCGATCCCATATTTCAGTGTACGACTTGGTAGACATTAGGAAGGGCACCACACATGCTGCCCTCCTGCTTATTCAGTGTTAAATGCCAAGGAGAACACGCTGTTCTCATGAACACCCACAAATATGGGTGACAGCTCTTCTGTTCCACTCTTCTGTTCCAGGCAGGGAAGGAAAGGCTTCCCCTCACCTGAGGCAGCATAAGGTCCCACGAAGATCTGACCTCTGGCTTCAAGAGTGGCTACAGAGAGGGCTACAGTGGAGCTCTCTAGGGGCCACGGCCTCTTTCAGGTAGCCGGGCCGCAGTGGGGACGTCCTAGTGAGACTTTTCGTCTCTGTGTCACATTTAAGGTCGCAAAGTTCACGAAGCTCCAGCCTGGTGAGTGGGCTGCTTGAGGGCTGTACAGAGGGGCCAGCAGCAGGGGACTCAGCAGCAGGTCAGCAGCCATACCCACCCCTGTCACGGGTTGTCAACAAGGAGGCAGGCGGGCTAGGTTGAGGGTTCTGAGTGTTGCTAGCTGCCCATGGCTTCAGGAGTGTTCCTGCATGGTGACATCATCAGTACTGTAAACCCCAAGGAGGCCTGGAGTGACCTCCCCTGCAGAAGTCAGGGCCTGCCCAAGGGGCTTGGATGAGACGTGGTCATTGGTGAGCAGGGACTGTGACAAGGGCTTCCTCTGAAGGTCTGGATATGTCTACATTCTGCACAACAATAAAGGCAAAGAATGTTCACCCTGCTCAGGAATAGATAGGACACCTCACTCCTGCTGTCCTGATCACTGGGGCCAGACAGATACACATCTCACCTCAGTAGTCCCAGCTGGAAGGCCCTAAGCTGCCTAAGCATGGAGCACCACTGCTAGGTGCTCAGATGACAGGGCAAGCGTGGGGTGAGGGTGCTACCCACGCCATGCGCCACTGAAAGCAGGTCGGGTGTGCTGCCCAAAGCAAGGCTGCTCCACCTACCATCTGAGGACTGGGGAGGAGGGGGCGGGGAGGAGGCTCAGTTCCTGAGTACACCTCCTTCCTGGCTCTAGCAGCCTATGGATATCTAGTCTGTAACATGGTTTATCTCCTCAGGACTGAGCCACAAGGCCCCATGAAGCCCCTGAAGCTCTCACTGTGAATGACCCCCACAAAGCTATCCCAGTTCCATCTTTGGCCAGCTGAGCTTCGAGTATCTCAGGCCTGAGGAATGGGGGGCTTGAGACTTCCCTCAGCTCCACAAGGCTGTCCTGTGAGCCCTCAACAGCTTCCTTTGATTCCAGAAACTGTAGGACTAGGTCAGGAGTGGTACCCTGTGAAGCATGATATAGCCATTCCTGCAGGGACAGAGACATGCTCCTCTTGGCCTACACCGAGCTCACAAACCAGCCCCAAGTAGGTCCTTACTTTGAGACAGGGTTGGTTTGTTATTGTTTTGCATTTTGAGAGAGGGTCTCATGTAGCCCATGTTGCCCTCGAACTCACTATATAGCTGAGGATGACCTTGAACTTCTGATTCTCCTGCCTCCATATGCTGCGATTATAGACGTGTGTCACTATGCACTGCTGGGGATCAAATCCAGGGCTTCATGTGTGATAGGCAAGCATTCTATCAACTCAGCCACAACGCCAGGCCCATGATACTTTGTTGTTGTTGTTGTTTTCAAGACAGGGTTCCTTTGTGTAGTTTTGGAGCCTATTCTGGAACTCGCTCTGTAGGCCAGGCTGACCAGGAATTTACAGAGATCTGCCTGCCTTTGCCTCCCCAGTACTAGGATTAAAGGTGTGCACCACCCACCGCCCAGCTACTTTTTAAAGTTCAAAGGTGCCCAGTTAAAAGTTCAAAGGTGCCCAGTTAAAAAGGCACTTGTAATGCCTAGACTAGCTAGGAAGGTCAGAATCACCACCTACCAAGGGTGGGCATCTAGCCCCTCCCTCACCCCCGGACCAGCTCTGGTCCAGATCCATGGCAGGGCTGCTGAGGAGCTTGTGAGGTCTTAAGAACTGGGAGCCAAACACACCCAGCTCCAGGTGCTTCCTGCTGGTGGCCCAGCTCCAGGTCCTTCCCTGGGGCTGACCTTGGGAAGTACCTAACCAGGCCTTGGCCCCAGCCTGGCCACAGGAGACAGGCCTAAACAGAAAACAGCTTTGGGAAGAGACTCACCCTCACCCTAGCCTGGCCCCGACCCAGCTGGGAGTCAGGCCACCCCTGGGAACATGTCCACCACCCCAGCAGTGAGCCCAGCTACCTGAGGCCTGTCTCGGTGTGTGTTCACAGCTGCCACATTCAGGAATATGGATTCCACTTTACAACCTGCCAAAGGAAGAGGCCAGTGTAATCCCCACACAGATGGCAGCCAGAGCCACGGGGCAAATCTGAGGAGGAGGAGGCTAGAGCGTACAGAGCTCAGCTTTACCCTGGTCCATCCTTCCCCAGGCAGCTCCAGGGACCACCAGGAGGCAAGGGAGCCTTGTCAGACTTCTGCTTATCCATGTGTGACTGCCCGTGTGCCACATGGGGACCCAAGTGGCCTACACAGGGACTGGAGGTGGTCAGGGCAGCAACAGGTCAGTGATCAACATGGAATCCCTAACTCTTGGTGCCCCCAAACCAGTGACACGCTCCATCCAGCCATAAACAGTCCAGTCAGCCCAGGAGGAGGGAAGGATAACTCCAGCTCCCCTGGAGCTTCATTCTCCACAAGCATGACCCAGGAGAGCGAGCGGGCTGTGGCCTGAGCATCTGCCGGGGCAGTAAGAGGCAGGGCAGAGACACAAATGTCTTGCATCCAGAATATTCTAAGGTTAAGGAAAGATCAAAGATCACTGAGGAGGCTTCCTATGGTCACAGGATCTTTTGTTTGTTTGAGACAGGGTCTTATTTTGTAGCTCAGGCTGGCTTTGAACTTACTATGTAGCCACGGCTGGCTCAAACTCTTGACAATTTTCCTACCTCAGCCTCCTGATTACAAGCATAAACTACCATAATTGAATACACAAAGTTTTTTATAAACTAAAAAGCAAACAAGGCGCATGATTAGAATTCCAGCACTGGTCGTGGTGGGGATGGGGTGGGGGTGGGGCTGAGACAGGAAGTTTCTGAACAAAAACCTGCCTCAAAACAATGGAAGAACAGAAAAAGAGAATTGGGAAAGGCAGTGTGTGGTGGAGAGTGGGGGAGAATGAGTCCCAGTGGGAAGAAGAGATCTGGACCTTCACAGCACCCTACAGACAGCCAAGGTCAACATGTGAGAAGCTCTTACCGTAAGCCACCGGTGTGAGCTTCAGGACTGTGTGCAAGGGACATTTGAGGTAGGGCAGCTCCTCTGTGGACAAAGAAGGACAGGGCTCACATGCCGTGCATGCCGGGATGTCCCCATGTCACTCACACAGCCCACCAGCTCGGACAAGGCCCCTCACCAGCTGCCTTGTCAAGGAAATAGGCCAGAAGGCAGCGCATCACAGCCTGGTGGCAAATGACCAGCACGTTCTCCTGTCTCTCCAGTTCCATGATGACAGGTTCCAGTCTCTGCACCAGGTCTTCATAGGACTGCAAAGGCAAGCAACGAAGGTGTCCTTCAGGCCTGGCTCCGGGGGAGGACGGAGTCAGCTGTTGTCCTAGCTAGACTGTGTCAACTTCACACACAACCTACAGCTGTCTGGAAGAAGCGCTGGTGGTTTGAATGAAAATGGTCCCCACAGGCTCATAGGGAGTGGCACTATCAGGAGTTGTGGCCTTCCTGGAGTAGGTGTGGTCTTGTAGGAAGAAGTGTGTCACTGGGGGTGGGCTGTGAGGTTTCAAATGCTCAAGCCAGACCCAGTGACTCACTCTCTCTTCCAGATGCCCGTGGATCCAGGTGTAGAACTCTCAACTACCTCTCTAGGAACATGTCCGCTTGCATGCTGCCATGCTTCCCACCATGATGATAATTGACTAAACCTCTGAACTGTAAGCTGCCACCTCACTTAAATGCTTTCCTTTATAAGAGTTGCCCAAACAAACAAACAAAAAAAAAACACTAAACAATTTGCCGCCGGGCGTTGGTGGCGCACGCCTTTAATCCCAGCACTCGGGAGGCAGAGGCAGGCGGATCTCTGTGAGTTTGAGGCCAGCCTGGGCTACCAAGTGAGCTCCAGGAAAGGCGCAAAGCTACACAGAGAAACCCTGTCTCGAAAAACCAAAAAAAAAAAAAGAGTTGCCGTAGTCATGGTGTCTCTTCACAGTATTAGAAACTCAAACTAAGACAGGAGGTTACCCCAGTTGAGAAAATCCCTCCATAAGATCCTGCTGTAGGGCATTTTCTTAACTAGTGATTGATGGGATCGCCTGGACCCAGCACACTGTGGGTGATGCTGGGCTGGTGGTCCTGAGTTCTATAAAAAAAAGCAGGCTGAGCATTCCATGGGAAGTAAGCCAGTAAGCAGCACTCCCCCATGGCCACTGCATCAGCTCCTGCCTCCAGGTTCCTGCCCTGTTTGAGTCCTGTCCTGACTTCCTTTGATGAAAAACTTTAATGTGGAAGTGTGAGCCAGATAAAGCCTTTCCTCCCCAACTTTCTTTTGGTCATGGTGTTTCGTCCCGGCAATAGAAACCCTAACCGAGACAGGTGTGCTGGGCAGTGGGCCACCTGCCGCCTCCTGGGTCTGCTCACCACACCTGAGGTTCTGTTTAAGCTCCCTCCAGCCTAGTTCCTGAGGGGAAGGAGTGGGCAGCTGCTCTTGGAGGGCTGCTTTAGCGAGATGTCCAGGAATTGGGGACAACCTGGGAAGGGGGCCACCTTCTCCTTCCAGGCTACATCCTGGTAGGACCCAGAGAGCTAGGCCTCAGACACATCCCAGGAGGTTACTATCGGGTCCCAAAGAAACCCGGGTAAATGGCTCTCTGTGGTGCTATTAGCACACCGAAGCGATGCTGGCCTTCAGGCTCCCTCAGTATCAAACACACCTGTGGCTCTTCTCACTGCACCCCTACCCTAAACTTCTCTGGCTCATGGGCTTCTCTCCCCAGTTTCTCATTCCCTTGTAACCCCACTATTTTGGCTATGTGCTCTCTTGGTCCCCCTCTCTCTTGCCTGTCTCTCTTGGTCTTCTCTCTCTCCTCTCCCTCCCTCCCCCACTCTCTTCTCGTGGCCAGGTCCAGGCTGCTGAACCTGTTAGGTCTACGACTTTCTCTCTCTGCTCTGGACTCTTCCAGATGTCTCTGGCTGTCCTCTCCCTCATATCTGCAATAAGAACTTTCCTCTTACCCATACCTTGGAGCAGTCGGAGGGAAGTGTGAGGGTGGAGTGAGTGGGTCAAAGGCCCTAGAACTTCCTGGACTGTGACAACTGTCAGGAACTTGAGGTCCCCAGGAACAACCACCTAAGGGTTGTCTGCCTGCCTGCTCCCTCCCCGACTGTTGTGGTAATGAAGACCTTGTATCCCTGCTGGCCCCTGGGGCAGCCCCTAGCTCCATTTTAACTGGAGAATTAGGCATGCGGGGTGGGGTGGGGGAAGTTCTGTCTTTCTACAATTATCCATCTTTCAAAATAAATCCCTCAGCAGAGCCTGCCCCGCACTGTGACTGGGCAGCAGCACTGACCTGTGCTGACCTCTGGCAGCTCTGGGGCGATCCTTTTTTGTTTCTCTTTTTTATTATTTTTATGTGTGTGTGGAAGGGTATATGTTCAGTGTTTGTAAATATGCGTGCATATGCATGTGGAGGCTTTGAGGTCAACCACGGATGTCATTTATCAGGTGCTGCCCACCTTATTTTTTGAGACAGGGTCTCTCATTGGTCTGGAGCTGAGTAGGCGAGGCTGACTGGCCAGCAAACCCCAAGGATCCACCTGCCTCCACCCCTCGGGACTGGGATTACAGGCATGCAAGTGACACGGGGTGGTTTTGATTTGTTTTTAACCTGGGTTCTGGGGATCAAACTCAGGCCCTCAAGTTTGCCAGACAGACACGAGACTGCACAGTTTCTCCTTACCACTACCTGGGTTGGTTCTGAACCTGAACTCTGCCTCATAGCACAATGTGAGAATTATTCATGTCACTCAGAGCTACATGATTCCACACCACACGCGTCTCAGGGTTTATTTAGTCACCATCCTGGGGCACCTCCTTGAAGCAGGAGATTCCTCAGCCAAAGTGATGCTTCCTTTCTGACCTGGGGCCTGGAATGAACAGGGTCTCTCTGAGGGAAGGTGACAGTGTGATCGCTTTGCCAAATCTCTCTAGAGAAGGTCTCCATGGATCTGGAAACAGAGTTGGGGCTGGCACATGGAGCTCTGGGGAGGATAGGATCACCTTGTGACAAGGGAAAGCATCTAAAGAAAGGCTAAAGGTCCAGGGCAGAGAGAAGGGTGGAGAACACCTTGGAGTGAGCTTTGGCCACTTCGAGCACTCTGGGAAAAGGCTGATGGCTCCCTGCGAAAGGAGCTGGCCAGGGCATCCCAGGAGACCATGGCTAAGCTACAGAAGCCCCAGAAAAGCCAAACCCCACAGAGCCAGGGGCACACGGCATAGGCTCCGCCCCTGCCAGGTCTGCACCTTGGGAAGGGGGAACAAAGACAGAGAGGGACCCACCATGGCTAATCCCTGCCCTCTGTAGCACTGTCCCCACCACCCAAGGAAGAACAAAGGTCTGGAAGACAGAGCTGGGAACTGATGGGGAGGAAACCCACACCTAAGCTGCCGGCCTCAGGGCCAAGCCTCCGAGCCCCGGCCACAAGCAGCACCACCAGGCAGGCACCAGGCACTGTGACTAAGACCCTAGATCCCACCTACCTCGCCCTTCGGGTACCGGTAGCGGTACTTGTCCTGATCTCTCAGGGCAAACTCCAGTGGATAGTGGTCCTGGATTTCTTCGTAGGTCATTTCCTCACAGACACCCTAGGAAGACACAGCAGTCGTCACACACCATGCCAGACTGGAAAGACCAGCCTTAGGTTGGAGGAGCACACAGAGGAGACCAGCATTTCCTGGGCCAAGGGGACAGTCCCAGCACAAAGATTACACTCTGTAGAAAAGTAGACCCTCTCTGGACACTGAGTATGCTGGCAGCCACATCTGTAGGAAGCTATCAACATAGTCCTTACCTACTCATCACAGATCTATCCAGTGGATGATATAGGACTTAGCACTAATGTGTGTCTTTTCCTACGTTTTTAATTTTTGGTTTATTTTATTTTATTTTATTTTTTGAGACAGGGTTTCTCTGTGTAGCTGATTGTCCTGGATCTTGCTCTGTAGACCAGGCTGGCCTCAAATTCACAGAAATCCACCTGCCTCTGCCTCCCAAGTGCTGGGATTAAAGGTGTGTGCCACGACACCCAGCTTAAAAATTTTTTATTACACTTATTTGTTTATCTGTTGGTTTACTGTGTGCGTGCCCATGTGCTCATGACATGGCATGGTTGTGGAGATCAGAGGACAACTTGCAGGAGTCAGTTCTCACCCCAGAACAGAACCCAGTTGTCAGGCTTGCCAGCAAATACCCTTACCCCCTGAGCCATCGTGCCGGCCCTTCAGTCTCATCCAGTGTGGAAGTGCTAATATGAGTAGAGACTGCTGTGTAAATTGTAATTACAAAAACTCGTTTGTGTGCTGGAGCGAGAGAGCAGGCCACAGTGAACGAGAGCGGAGCGAGAGTGAGAGCCAGCGCGAGCACACAAACACACACTATCTTATACAAATGTCAAAACAAGTCAAGCTGAGCACACTAGGAGGTGAATCATGAGCACAAGGAGCTGAAGGTCAAGGTTGAGGTCAGCCTAATCTACATGAGACCCTGTCTCAAAACACAACGTGGGGCCAGAGAGATAGCTCAGCAGTTAAGAGAGCATCCTGCTCTTGCAGAGGACCTGGGTTCAATTCCCAGCATCCTCTCCAGGCATCTCCCCACTGTCTGTAACTCTAGGAGATCTGATACCCCAGATCTTCATAGGCACCTGGACTCACTGCCCACACTCACACACCGACACACACACACATAATTAAAACAACAGAGGAGCTGCAGAGACTGCTCAATGTAAAAATGCTTGCTGCTTTTCCAGAGGACCCAAGTTCACTCCCAGAAACCATGCTGGGTGGGTCACAGTTACCTGTAACTTAAGCTCCAGAGGATCCAATGCCCTCTCCTGTCTCTGCAGGCACCACACACTCACACAAATAAATAAAACACAGTCGGCCACCAGCAGAGAAGGTGATGGAAAGTACGGGAGTTATTGCAGGCCCAGAGAGGCACTGAAGGGACCCACCCATGAACTACATCCACCTGAGTGAGCCCCCACCACGGGAGCCCTAAGGAACTAATACACGCTTTGAGATCAGGAAGTGAAACAGTGTTGTAATAAGCCCTAAGAATGTGGAAGTGGTTACAGAGGCAGGAAGCATGTTTTAGGTTGCATTGAAGACCTGTTGGTAACAATGTAGACATTAAAGGGCATTGTGGGAAGGCTTAGAGGGAAGCAGGGACGGCAAAGAAAGCCCTGGTCAGGCTGCCAAGATGACTCAGTTGGTAAGAGCCCGCTGACTCATGAGAACCTGAGTTTGGATCCCAACACACACAAAATGCTAACATGGCAGCACACGTTTGTCACGCTAGCCCTGCGGAGGCAGAGGCAGGAGGAGAATCCTTGAAGCGCCAGGTCCAGCGAGAGACCCTGTCTCGAAAAAGTCTGACGGAGACTGACTGAAGAACACTAGCTGTGTGAGTCACTACACAGGTGTGTGGGTTCACTTGGGTCCGTGGAATGAAGACACAGAGGCATCTTAAGAATGAATCTAGCCTTTCATGGCTGCAGAGGGGGTCCAGCCTTGAAGGACTGAAGCCCTAACCCTTCCTTCGCCTAGGGCAGTTTTATTTCTCTCCAATACAGGTTAGCCAGTTAATTTCCATCTGCTCAAAACAACCTGAAAGGGGCTCCCAACAATACAATGCCAAGTGCAAATTCCTCGATTTGTCAGGTACCACGGGTTTCCGGGTTTCCTCAATCAAGTTTTGCATAGGCCTTTGTATCCTTGGGAAACTCTGAGACAGGATTCACATAGAGGGCAGCAAGGGAAACAAAAGGTGTCTGCTAAACAAAGGACGGATTAGGGCTAGGTGCTGCTCTTTGGAGCCAGGCCAGGTGCAGCTCAGCAGGAATGCCACTACAGAACACTTGGCATTAGTGTTCACCTCTGGGCTCATTCACACCCATATGCACAAGTACACAACACCTAGGAGCATGGACACAACATGCACACATGCATACACACACACACACACACACACACACACATTCACACACACACACACACACACACATTCACACACACACACACACACCTGTTATTAACATTACCATAACCAGGATGTTGATATAAATGTGAGTTTGGCCCATCGTGGCAGCAAACACTTACAATCTCAATATTCAGGAGGCTGAGGAAGGAGGATCATGAGATCTCAGGCCAGCCAGAGCAACAGAGCAAGATCCTGCTTCAACAGGAAAAAAAAAAGAAGAAATATGGATGTTGGGGTGTTTCTGTGAAGCCTCAGAAGAAATCAAGCCGGTCATGAAAAACTAGAGAAAACATGATCACTGTTCTGAAGTGGCAGAGAACTTGGCTGAACTAATCTGATGTCCTCTTCTGGCCTCTGCGGGCACCTACACCTGAACATGGTACACATACAGACAAGCAGGTGCACACATACACATGTAAAGAAAAATACATAAAATGATGGCTCAGTGAGAAAAGCACTCGCTGGACAGGGGTGAGGACTGGAGTTGAGATCCCAGATCCCACTTAATGTCAGGTGGGCACAGAGGTCTGCCTATATAATCCCAGCACATGGGAGGCAGACAGAGGAGGATACTTGGAACAAGCTGGTTGGTTAGACTCGCTAAATTGGCAAGCTTTGGATTCAGTGAGAGACTCTGCCTCAAAATATAAAGTGGAGAGTAGCTAAGAAAACACTCAGTGTCAACCTCTGGCCTCCTCAGGCACATGCAAACATGCAAACACACATGAATGCATACTACACATACAGTAAAGTACAAGGCATGTAGAAAAGAATTTCATACTCCAAAAAAAGAACGACCAACAGCTGCAACCATGAGAGGAAGTCGGTGAGCCTGGGACTGTGCTAGCTCACCACTCAGAGGCACTGCCCAAACTGCAGAGCATAACAGTGAAGAGAAAGAAAACAGGAAAGAGAGAGAAGTTCAAATCCCTAGAGCTTCAAAGGGCACCCTCTGAAATAAAGGGCTCACTGCCGCCGCCTCCTGCCTGCCTTGCCGTCTGGAGAGAGGCCTTCCTATCTGCATTTCTGCAAGGGATGGAGACTCAGAATGCATCGACTTTCCTAATCAAGAGGACAAACTGCTCCAGATCACTGAGCCCAGTGACCTGAAGGTTGCAGCCCCCCAACCCCCAGGTGAGTCACAGGACTATGGCCTAAGGCTGGGCAAAGGAGTCACCAGAAGCCTGGGGTAATGAAGGGAAAAACACCAGTCTGAGGGCTCCAGCCACAAAGCAATAGTCAGTTGGACTTTCCAAACCAGAAGGAAAAGCAGAAGTAAAAGTGAACTTAAAAACACAAACAGCAATAGAAACTATCCCCACAAAAGCTCAGTAAGAAAAAAGCAGAAACCTCACCACACCCTAAAACCAACCAGCCAGGGGCACAGGGAGATGGTCAGTGGGTAAGAGCACTTGATGCACGAAGAGGAAGGCCTGAGTTCGAATCCTTAGCACCCATGTACAAAGCTAGGCAAGGCCGCACACATCTGCAGTCCCAGTGCTGTGCTGTGGGGCAGAGACTGCAGGATCACTGGGCTTGCTGACTGCCGGCTTACTCAGTGAAGTACTGTCTCAAGGGGAGAAGGCGGAGAGTGATGGAGGAGGGTACCCAACTTCCGCCTCTAGCCTCTGGGTGCACCGATGTGCACACAAATATACACATACCCCACACAAACACACGCACACGCACATATACACCTCCCCACATCTCACAGACACACACACA
>CABHPP010126020.1:39169-51959 GCA_902168425.1 Peromyscus attwateri
CACACACACACACACACACACACCTCACAGACACCCACACTGAACTCATGCACAGACGAAAGATTAAAAAGCAAAACAAATGCCAGGTGTGGTGGTGCATACCTTAATTCCTGCACAGGCAGAGGCAGGTAGATCGCTGTAAACTCCAGACCAGCCTGGTCTATATAGAGAGCTCCAAGCCAGCTAAGGCTATAGAGAGAGAACCTGCCTCAAAAAACAAAACAACAACAACAGCAAAAAAACAAAACCCCTTGAAGTTAGGTGAGCTGTGGGATAATGTCAAGTCTAACATATTATTGGATTCCAAGATGGGAAAGGGTGTAGCAGAAAATATATTAGAAGAAACAGAAAACAATAGGGAAAACATTTTTAAGAGCCAGGTACATGCCTATAATCCCAGCTTACAAGTTCTAGACCAGCCAGGGCTACATAGCAAGAAAGCACTTATTAAAACAAAAGTTTTTGCCAGGCAGTGGTGGCAGCAGCAGCAGCGCACACCATTAATCCCAGCACTCAGGAGGCAGAGGCAGACGGATCTCTGTGAGTTCAAGGCCAGCCTGGTCTACAGAGTGAGTTCCAGGATAGGCTCCAAAGCTACACAGAGAAACCCTGTCTCAGAAAAACAAAAAAGTTTTCAAATTTTCTATTTAGAAACCCTTATGTCAAAAAAAATCTCACTTTTCCACTTTGGAAAGCCTCTATGACACTGAGCCTACTCAGATAATCAAATATACTGTCTCTGAAGGGACCGGCACACAGCGGCGTGCCCACACCCAAACACTGGTTTTCACAGAGATCCTTTATTAAGCGGGGAAGAAAAGTAAACTGGCTGACTTCTGACTGAAGCAGAAAAACAGCAGCAAATGACCTGACTGTGTGACTTTGAAGAGGAGAAGGGGAGGTCTGTGTTAGAATGGGCGAGGATGAGGTGGGGTGTTTCCGTTGGGCATGTTACTTGGGGTAGCCAAAAGGGGGCGTTTGATTCAATACTTTGACAGATGGACTTTGGGGATCAGTCTTAGGAATGAATCTGACATAAGAAAGTGTCCAAATAAAGAAATAGACCTTGGTGGCTAGCTTTAGGGATATATATAATCTATGGTTTACAAGGGAGAGGGAAGGGGGAAGGGCAAAGCCTGCCAGCGCCATGTTTGCCCTGCTCAGGCCTGTTGGAGCCCCTTCAATCCCTGCTGTGGTCAGTTGATTAACCACTTGAATTCCACCTGTAAAATGAATTCTCTTTGTCCATGGAATCTAACATATGGTTCCAAGGAATTTGCGTGTGTGTGTGTGTGTGTGTGTGTGTGTGTGTGTGTGTGTGTGTCAGAGACAGAGGCAGAGACAGAGAGAGAGAGAGAGACAAAGACATTGTCCTGTCTGCTACTTTTGCCCTAAGGCCTCGTTTGAGAGTTTGCATATGGGTGGTAGGCCGTGTGACAAGCGGAGGGAAGGCTCTTTGAAATTATAAAAATTCAGGCTGAAGAGATGATTCAGTGGTTAAGAGCACTGGCTGTTCTTCCAGAGGTCCTGAGTTCAATTCCCAGCACCCACATACATGGTGGCTCACAACCATCTATAATGGGGTCTGATGCCCTCTTCTGGCCTGCAGATGTACATACAGACGAGCACTCACATATATAAAATATATAAATTTACAACAAAAAGAATAATAAAAATTCCCCGCTCACCCCTAAGCAGGATAACAGTAAGTCCTGGGCCAGCCTGGGCTACATAGTGATTTCAGTGGTATTTTGGGTTACAGAGGAGAAAAGAGATTGCCTTAAACAACAACAGGAAAAAACAACAAAAACAAAAATATCAATGACTGTTGTGTAATAGTTTATAACAAGATTGAAATATTTCATCCTACAGGAAACAGGAAGGTAAACAACACAAAATAGCTTCAGGAAGTCCCTGAAACTGACCAGAGTTACTAGGCCTCTCTCTTTGCCAAAGAATGCGATAAAAGCTGCAAAAGAAGATGCTCAGACAAGCCAAGATGCAAAGAAGACTGAGAGCAGACCAAAGCAGAAACCAGCTGAGCTGCCTGGAAGAGGTTTAGCTCAGTTACTTGGAAAGGACACTTGGAATATTAAAGATGTGTTACATTTTTTTATGCTGTGGAATATTTGTTTCATGATGTAAAAGGTGCATTCTTTTATGTTGCATTTAACTCTGTGAAGCTGTGTTACTTTGCCTGTCTAAAACATCTGATTGGTTTAAGAAAGAGCTGAACAGCCAATAGCTAGGCAGGACAGAGAAATAGGCGGGGCTGGCAGGCAGAGAGAATAAAAGGAAAAAAAAGAGAGAAGAGCTAGGAGCGAGAAAAGAAGGAGAGGAGAATGCCAGGGGTCAGCCACCCAGCCACACAGCCAGCCATGGAGTAAGAAGGAAAGAAAGGAATATAGAATAGAGAAAGGTAAAAGCCCAGAGACAAAAGGAAGGTGGAACAATTTAAGAAAATCTGGCTAGGAGTAAGCCAAGCTAAGGCCAGGCATTTATAAGTAAGAATAAGTCTCTGTGCGTTTATTTGGGAACTTGGTGGTGGCCCTCTCAAAGAGCAGAGTTAAAAAAAATCAAAAACCAAAAACCAACAACAGACACTCTTCAACCTGTTGAGCTTCCTGCAGGCTGTGCAGTGAGCTCCAGATTTCCCAGCTTTTGCGAGATGTCACTCATGCTGGGGTGTGCTTTGGTGATGCAGCTGTCTGTGAGTCTTTTCTGCTCCTGTAAGTGACCCTCACCCACATTCCTATAGATAACCTCAATAAAACTCATGGTTCACCAAGTTGGGCTTTGGTCTGTTGAGGGCTCCATACCTTGGTGAGTAGGGTGTGTGAGTGTGTGTGTGTGTGTGTGTGTGTGTGTGTGTGTGTGTGTGTGTGAGCGCGCGCGCGCGCGCCTAAAAGTTTTGTTACATAGTGACCTACAAGCAAGTTAAGTCATAAACAAGGCAGATCATAATCAAATGCTGAAAACTCTGATCAATGAGAATTCTGAAAGCAGAGAAGGGAGACGCCTGTGCACAGAGGGATGAGTGCATGACCACAGGCTGCTTCTCAAGCAGATGTGACCAGGGCAGTAAAAGAGCAACAGAACAACCATCTATTACTTTTATTTCATATATATATGTGTGTGTGTGTGTGTGTGTATGTGTATATATGTGTGTGTGTATATATATATATATATATATATATATTTTTTTTTTTAAAGACAGAGTTTATCTGGTAGCTCTGGTTGTCCTGGAACTCACTATGCAGACCAGGCTGGCCTCAAACTCAGAGACCCTTGCTTCTGCCTCCCAAGTACTGGGATTAAAGGCGTGTGCCAGCACACTCAGCTGAAACAACAACCTTAAAGAGGTGCTGGAGGCTGACAAGATGACTCAGTAGATAAAGGCACTTGCCTTCAAGTCTGGGGACATGAGTTCGATCCCCAGGACCCACATGGTGGAGAGAACCAACTCCAGCAAATTGTCTCTGACCTCTGCATACACTGTGTCACGTGTCACGGATACCCAAAGAAAAAACATAAATAAATAAATGTCACTTAAAAACAGACAAACAAAAGCGTTAAAGGAGATGCTGGGCTGAGTGTGGGGGTACATGTTTTTAATCCCAGCACTCGGGAGACTGAGGCAGGTGAATCTTTTTGAGGACAGCCTGGTTTATATAGAGAATTCCAGGACAGCCAGGGTGGGGGTAGGGTGCTGATCTCATGTGCACCTCCAGATTCCTCTCACCTCTCCACTGCTCTAACTGCACGGAGCTGACCATTACGAACTGTACCTATCAGGCTACAGGAAGGGAAGTGAGCTGGTCACTCCCAGGCTGGGTCTTCACGAGGGCCATCCTACCTCACAAGCTGACCTTTCTTTCTGCTCTCCTCTGAACAGTGACAGCAATCGTCCTGACCGTTAGGAGGTCGGCTCAACACAATGTGCTTCACGACTTCCACATCACCTAGCCATTTCTTTGTGAGCAGTCCCTTTCTAAGCCCTCGGGTTCCGTCACCGCGAAGACAGGACCAGCTGTCAGCCTAACTACCTGTATTTTGTCCCTCTCTGGTCCTGTTTTGCTTCCTTGATATTTTCCCTCCTCTCCTCTGCCCCTCTCCTCTGCAAGTTATTTCGGTTTCCAGAGACAAGACTGACTCTGAACATCCTTATGATAAGGAATTAACAACTCCCTAGGCTTTGCATACAGATCATCCCACAGCGAGCTCACCCATGCAGGGGAGGCTGCACCCCAGACTGTCCCCCTCCAGTGGTGACAGGGTAACTGCTTCTCCTGAACCCCTTTCAGAGCTAGAGAGGAACCAGTGACCAGACCACTGGCCTGACCAACCAAGACTTCCTGTTCCGGCAGCTGTGCAAACCCCAAACCCTTCTTTCCTTTGTTCCCCTTTAAAAGAAATCTCAGCGTTCCCCTCAGTCTCTTGGGGATGGACCGGGGTCACTGAACTCTGTATCTATCTGCCCATCTCACCAGTGGCCACACTGATTGCATCTCCTTTCTCTGTCCATTGCCTTGTCTCTGACTGCTATACTGCAGTGGAGAAACACAATCTGCCGAGGCTCCTAGGGCCAGGGCTTTTGCCCTAAAACTCCAAGGACAAGTAGAAACAATCTGTTTCTTTTTGTGGACCACAAATTCATATCGCTAAGTTTTTTTTTTTTTTTTTTTTTTTTTTTCTTTTTTTTTTTTTTTTAGTACAGGGTGTCATGTAGCCCAAGATGGCCTCAAACTGTAGCCAAGGTTGACCTTGAACTTCTGTCCCTTCAGCCTCTACCTTCCAAGTGCAGAAATTCCACGTGCATGCCCCCAAGACCAGTTGATGCACTGCTATGGATTCCACCCAGGGTTTTCTGCATGCCAGGCAAGCACTCTACTAACCCACAAGTTATGACTTAAATTATTTTATATTAAAATCAAAATAGGCACAGCAAACAGTAAAATATATAGAGCAAAAAAGAAATGTGAAAAAACAAACAGAATTGTAATTATAGTCTAACAACACTCAGCTATTACTTTATGATGACCAAGTTGACCAAAAACAAAACAAAACAAAACAAAAAACAAAAAACAAAACAAAACAAAACAAAAAAACCTAAGGGTGCAGAGAATTTGAAGGATCTAATTACAGATGCTGAAACTGATACATACCAACTTTCCTTATGGAAACTTCAGCCACACAGAAAATCACAGACAACAGTAATACGGTGCCTTGCCTGTACCTTTTAGCCACAACTAGTAACAACACAGTGTGTTTCAGCAAAAGTTGTAACTGCTTCCTTCCCCACTGCCCAGCCAACTGGACGACTGTGCAGAAAATGGTGGTCTGACTCTAGGGAGGGAGAAAAGTGGACACGTAGTAAAGGCGTGGTGGCAGGACCCTGCAGTGACCCCTGTGAGTGAGTCAGGCCTTCTCTCAGATCCCTGTGAGCAGGGTCCAAGACCTGCTTCTAAGCCAACAGATTATAGCAAAGGCAACAAGCTGTCAACCACATGGTCACACTGTACTGAAAGACTCCATTTTATCCACCGGAGAGACAGGCTCTTTCTTACTGACTGGAGAAATAAGTTGTCAGATTCTAAGAGGTCCATATGGCAAGGAACTATGGCTGCCCTATAGCTTAGATACTGGCAAGTGGCAGCCAGGAAGACAGCGGGCCCTCACTCTCTAGCCTTGAAGAGATGAATCCTGGTAACACTCATGGGGCCTTGCAGGAGACCTCAAGCCTCAGCAGAGACACATTTCCCACTGAGGCTGTAATTGCAGAGAGGCCAGCCACACCTGCCAGGCTGTGAACCACAGCAGCAGTGAGGTCATAAGTCTGTGCTTGAAATGATTTGTGTGAGATTCCTCTAGAAGGCTCTCTTCTGGCCTCCATGGACAACCACACACACCTGAATAAAAATAAAAACTCTTAAAAATGCACAAAAGAACACAGAGCCCCTAGCCTAAGCTCAGAAAAAATGGGAAATCCATCAAATTCCTACTCTCATGTCAGATAACTGAGGTGTTTTCACTCTGCTGTCAGATTCAGGAAACTGCCCCTCCCCATCTCCAGGGTCCTCCACTCCTCTCTTTCCTTTGCTTGTTTTGTTTCGTTTTGCTTTATCAAGACAGGGTTTCTCTGTGAAGCCTTGGTTGTCCTGGAACTCGCTCTGTAGCCCAGGCTGGCCTCGAACTCACAGAGATCCGCCTGCCTCTGCCTCCCGAGTGCTGGGATTAAAGATGTGGCCACCATGCTTATTTCTTTCTTCGTTGTTGTTTGTTGTTTTAAATTGGTTTTGTGGTTTGAAACAGTTCTCACGCTATAGCCCAGGTGGGTCTTAAACACATTACACCCTCCTGCTCAGCTTCAATGTGGAGAGTTCACAAGCATAAATCATCATGCCTGGAGCTAATGACTGTTTTTTTTGAAGTTTCTTAATGAAGACATGGTTCTATTAATGAGAACAAGGAGTCATTAGTTTATTTCCAGCAATACAGAGAGAAATGAAATATTATGCTTGAATTTGCTTTAAATAACATGGTAGAAAAAGGGATGGTGGAGTTCAAACACGACCAATGCAAGCTGAGTGTGCCGAGCAGACTCCCGGGTGCTCTGAGCATCCGATGTGAGGATGGTGAGCACCGAGACTCAATCCGTCTGCCTCCTACTGCTCACCCTTTGACTTCTGCCTTGCTACACATTAAGAAGCTCATTCATTTACAACTGGAAGTAGGGCCAGCGAGAGGCCCAGCAGGCAAAGGTGCCTGCCACCAAGGCCCCACATAGGTGAAAAAATGACCAGTTCCTGTAGGTGGTCCTCTGACCTCCGGAACAGCAACTGGCATCAACATGTGCAGACATACGCAAACACAAAATAAATCAACGATTATTTTAAACACCAGAAGTATGACTATCATGGATTATTCTCCAGACCATACTGAGCACAAATTCAGGAAGGAGGTTTTCCCTGACCCAGAGGACAGTGCCCAAGAGGCAGGCAGGGGAGGAGGGACAGTAATTACCGCGTCAATCTCATTGAGGACCTTCCACTGCTCATAAGGCACACTCAGCGCCTCTGCCGTCTGGATCGTCCTCTTCATCTGGCTCGTCCAGACCTTCAGGTCCTTGATGTTCTGGTCACTGATGAACTGAGCCAGATGTTTGGCAAACTGAAACACATCACAGCATATTCAGCCCCACAGGTCCTGGGCTGCCTCAAAGGACACCAAAGCATGGGGTCAGTGGGGTTCTGTCAACCTCAGGAAGTAGGTTTAGTCAAAAATCACCCAACCTCCCCGTGATGCCCACACCCAAGTGCTGCTCTGTGCGTTCTCCCCAGGCCCCAAGAGCAAGCCCATATTTGTCAGGTTCCCCCATCTTGATCCACTGCCCCAAGGCCATGTGACCTCTTCTGTGAGTCCTCAGTGCCTCCCGGAACTGTGTCAAGGCCTTTAGCGGCACAGCTGGGACTCAGGCCACTCTAACAGTAGTATTACCCTGCCAGGAAAGGGCTCAGCTGGTATCTGCTCAAGTGCATTTGACTAGTGCCACATCGCCCTCCCTACATCCTGGACCAAGTAAAGACGGTCCACCTCAAGTGCACACTGGCTACAGAAGCCCCTTTACATATTCATATATCCATCCTGCCACCCAGTGCACAAGGTACCAATGCACAGATGTGCAACACACACACACACAAACACACACACACACTGACCTCTCTGCCCCGGGGAGACAGTCCAGGATCGCCACCAATCCGACCCTTGAGGTTGAGTTCACTCTCCCCGTGCCGGCAGAGGTAGATGGATCGGGGTGTCACATGGATGTTCATGAGGTAATAAACGATGCGGCTCTGGATGTGGTCAGCTACACGGTTCACCACGTAGCTCTGGCCCACGTCCATGATCTTGATGTAGGACAGATCCCTGGCCAGAGAGAAGGTAGAGAGACCCTGTGAGGGTGGCCGGGCCCTTGGAAGCACATCGGCAGCCACAGGAACCGGCTATAAAGCCTGCAGCTCTCACACTGGATTTGAGATCACAACACACAGTCCTGTGAGCTGGTGTGCAAGTGATGGGGTGAGGCAGCGGTAACACACCACAGTGACACACAGACAAGCACTGTGAGGGGCTCAACACTCATGCTTCCATGGTGACATCTAGAGAAGCGGTCAGTTAAGTCACGTGATGACTTACTGCCGCCTGTGTGTTCCCAGGCCCCTTCCAGCCTCCCTCTGAGCCATAAGCTGAACCGAGACAGCGTTCCCCAGGGTTGACCTGGGAGCTGGCGAACACTCCACTCCCCAAGGTTCCTGGTCGGCTTTCCTTCTCCAGTGAGCCTCTCCCCAAGGAACACAGTCAAGGTCATCTATGTGCCAGGGAGAGCTGCCCCTCCGCATCAGGTAACAATGGGCTGAGCAGCACAGAAGGATGGTGCTGGCGACAGCCGCTGACAAACCCAACTTGGCCACCTTCCCCACTTGGCATGTGTGACGCTTCTGCTTGGAGAGCGCACTCGTGTTGGCCGTGGTGGGGATGAGCTGTGACTTAGCCAACAGCCCCCTGGATATTCTATTGGAGTTCTCACTGTCTCCATGTATGTTTGCTGCCTTGATACTACCCGTAAAAGCAGGGGCAGCAGTTGCTGCCAGGCCTGACTGGGGCTCTGGATAAGCCAACTAGTGCAGTGGGTACTGCAGAATGACAAGAAGCATTACTGGGAAGACCCGGGGAAAGAGCACAGCCATACACGGAGAGGTCCAAGTGCCATTCAGCTCCAGCCTGGCTGCAGAGCCCAGCAGAGGGAAGAAAGATGTGTCACCACGGCCGACACAGGCACCACTATTCTATAAGCCCCCCAGAAGCCATCCGTCTAGCAGCTGCTTGTGTTCCTTGGTTCACACGCATTATATATTCGTATGTAATTATAAACGCTCAAACGTATGTTTACACTCCAGCCTTTCACTGAATGCAGTGCAATCTACACTCCCACATCCTTCCATAATTATGATTTATGGTGACGGTAAGGTTTCACCAAGGTTCCACTGCTATTTATTTAACTACTGCTGATCACGCTTATGCCAAGAGTCCAGAGCTGGCAAACCACTGCCAACAACTCAAATGCTGCCCACAAGCTGTTTTCTATGAAGTTTAGTGGAACACACCCATCATTTATTTACACCGCTTCTCTTGCAGTACAACGGCACAGTCAGTTCACTGCAGCAGAGACAGAAGCCTCCAAAGCCTGAATAAACTCACTGTCTGGCCTTTGGCTGAAGATGGTGCTGATCCCAGCTGTAGGACCCTCAGCTGGGCACCCGCTATGGACCTTACGGCCCTCGGCCACTCAACACTTCCGCTTGCTCTTCTATCCCAGAGGGAGGCAGATGGACCTGACAAGCACTGGCCACTGCCTGCTGTTCATAGGCAAGATCGGTTGGGCTGGCGCCCCTCCCCCTTCCCAACTGCACATCGAAAGAAGCACACAAAATGTTTGCAAATGCCTTTTGGAAAGACCCTCTGCATAGAAATTAGGCTTGATTTTATGGCGGGACAGGAGAAAGTCCTGACTTGTAGAGCTCCAGATGAGGCAACAGCTGTTCTGTAAATCACCTCTGGCCCAGATTTCTGCCCCAAGGAAAGAAACAAGAGATCAGACCACCTCCGCCTTTTGTTGTACTTCCCCAAGCCGCCACCAGAGGGAGCCACAATGAGCTGGCCAAGTAGACCCCCACCACCCACCCACTCTCTGCAGCCGCAGGCTGCCCACTTTCTCGCCCACCTGTCCAGGTCTTCATCCAGCGATTCATATGAGTTCTCATAGCATTCAATGCGCCTCATGAAGTCCTCAGTGGCCTCATCGCTGTCCCGGTTGACATAGTCGGGACTGCCCAGCTTCACTTGCTGCCAGGGCCAGGCACAGAGCAAGGAAGGACACATCAGGGCTGGAGTCCCGGCAGAGCCGGAAGCAAGGATACAGCTAGGCGGGGTCGGGGAGGTGGGGCCGGGCCAGGCAGGGGACCGCTCCCATCAGGAATGGTTCTGAAGCTCCCAGGTCTCAGTCGGTCTCTCACCCACTCTACCCTGAACTATCTTTCAAACCAATGTGGCTTTTGTGTATCTCTGGCTGTCCTGGAACTCACTCTGTAGACCAGGCTGGCCTCGAACTCAGAGACCACCTGCCTCTGCCTCCCAAGTGCTGGGGTTACAGCCATGCGCTGCCAACACCCAGCTGACATAGCCATTCTTTAGATAACCAAGGAGCACAGCATAAGAGTGGAAACCAGTCTGAGTCTTAAACAGAAACACCCAGCCACCCTGGCTGAAGCTCCTCTCCTGCTGTCCAGGGATTACGGGAGAGGAGAAGGGAGAGAGAAGGATGCAAAAGGAGCAAGAATGGAGGCCCACTCGGCACAGGACCCTCCCACAACTGGTCCTCAGGAATCCAGGCTCACCTGCCTCCTCACTCCCACAAAATTCAAGATCAGCCCAAACCTGGAGAGGGACCTCACTGTCACTGTCACTGGGCACCTGTCTCATTCCCATCCCAAGGAAATCAGATGCACCACTCACCACGATGTTGGCGGCTATGACCTCAGGATCCACACAGATAGATTCAACAAAGAAGGTCTACAGCAAGGGCAGAGGACCAGGGAGAGGAGGGGCAGAACCAGAGACACGGTTAGTGACCTGTGTTTCCTTCCAGGGTCTCTCCCTTCCACCTACGGCCTTGCTGACCAGGCCTGAGCATCCTCTAGCTAAGGGATGTGTCACTGCATCCTGGACTCCCCACTACAGCCTTGGAAAGCAAGCTCCAGGAGGAGAGGAAACCACACCTCCATCTCAAATTACGCTTAGCAACCCTAATGCCCAGCGCCAGGAGGCTGTGACAGAAGCCGCTGAGGGCCCAGATAGGCAACAACGCAGCTCAGAAGGGGCGCCCAGGAGACCTCACCTTGTAGCCGTTCTGTTCCCCAAAGTTAAGGACCATCGCTCTCCGTTCTCGGGTGGTATTGGTTGCATCAAAAACCTAGGACCAAATGGGGGTGAGTCAGGACTCCGGTCCCGGGGAAGCAGAAGGCCACCCAAGGCATCTGTGGACTGGGCTTCTTGCCAGAGTACCTGCTGCCCAGGCCACCAGCCTGGCTCATTTCCGGTGATGCACACAGAGGAATGCACGCAGCAGTGCTCTGAACACAGCGGCTGTTCAGTTCACGAGTGGCCAGCCGGATTCTAGCAAAACCGGTAAGCCTGGTACTATGGTTTGGTTGTGGTTTGTCTCCTAAGGTTCAAGTTCAAGTTCTCCCAAGAAAAAAGCAAGTCTGGCCTCCCCAGCCCTGTGGTGTCCTATCTCCAGATGTGATCTTTTCTTCCCTCAGGGACTCCTGTCATGATGCTATTAGATACCTAACAAGGGCTTGGGGGTGGGGGTGGGGTGGGGGTGGGGGATGCCCAATTTGGAACTTTCAGCCTCGAAACTGAGCTAAATCTGTTTTTTTGAGGGGCTGAGACAAGGTCTCACTACGTAGTCAGCCTGGCTTCGAACTTGCTGTGTAGAACACACAAGCCTCAAACTTGCAGCAATCCTCCTGCCCATGTTTCTCAAGTGCTGGGGTTACAAGTGTGTGCTACCATGCCTAGCAACAAATCTCTTTTTTCTTTTCCTTGTTATTTTATTTTTATTTTTTATTACAGTTAGGGAGAGAGAGAGAGAGAGAGAGAGAGAGAGAGAGAGAGAGAGAGTGTGTGTAGCCAAGCCAGGTGACCTGAGACAGACATGGTAGAAGACCAGCTCCTGCGAGTTGCCCTCTGACCCCAATACTTGCGCTGTGGCACACTCCCACACACATGCATAGAAAAAAGAAACATTCAAAAAATATATTTAAAAAATATTGAGAATGTTTCCCTCAAATTAAAAAAAAAAAGGAGCCACAGGGGCTGGAGAGATGGTTCAGTGGTTAAAGAGCACTGGCTGCTCTTCCAGAGGTCCTGAGTTCAATTTCCAGCAACCACATGGTGGCTCACAACCATCTATAGTGGGATCTGGTGCCTTCCTCTGGCCTGCAGGCATACATGCAGAACACTCATATATATAAAATAAACAAGTAAATCTTAAAAAGAAAAAAAAAATGGAGCCACATTAAAGGCGTGGTGGCCTACACTCGGGAAGCAGAGGCAGGTGGATCTCTGAGTTTGAGGCCAGTCTGGTCTACAGAGTGAGTTCCAGGGTTACACAGAGAAACCCTGTCTGGAGGGTGGGGGATTGGTGCCACTAAGATTTCTAGGAAAGGCAGCTAGAAAAAATGGGAAGTAGAGGGAAGGAGGTTGAGTTGCCAGAAAGTGGTAGAGGCAGTTTATTAAAGAAATAATTTTTGAAGCTGGATGGTGGTGGTGCACACTTTTAATCCCAGCACTCGGAAGACAGGCAGGCAGATCTCTGTGAGTTAGAGGTCAGCCTGGTCTACATAGAGTTCCAGGACAGCTGGAGCTACATCATGAGACCATTTAAAAAAAACAAACAAACAAACAAACAAAAGATACTTCTGCCAGGCAAGGCCTCATTCCAAGTATTTCCCAAGCACTTTTTTGTTGTTGTTTGGAAATGGGGTCTCAGGCATTCCAGGCTGGGGTACAACTCCCTAGACAGCCAAGGGTGTTCTGATCTTCCTGTCTCTACCACCGTAGCTTTGGAACTACAGGCTCACACCACCATGTTCCATTGTATTGGAACTACAGGCTCGCACCACCACACTCCATAGTATTGGAACTACAGGCTCACACCACCATGTTC
>CABHPP010126020.1:53772-65181 GCA_902168425.1 Peromyscus attwateri
AAAAAAAAAAAAAAAAAAAAAAAAAAAAAAAAAAAAAAGCAATTACTGTGCTTTTAGAGGACCTGAGTTCAGTTCCCAGCACCCATCAGATAATGCAAAACTATCTGCAACTCCAACTCCAGGGGATCTGATGCCTCTTCTAGTGTCTGTGGGCACTTGTATGTACATGGCATACACACACACACACACAAATATGCACTGCCACATACACATATAGATACATTTGAAAATTAAAACAAATCTTTAGGGAATGGCTCATCAGTTAAGAACACTGGCTACTCTTCTAGAGGACCAGGTTCATCCCAGCACCCACATCCAGTTCTAGGGAATCTTTTGCCCTCTTCTGGTTTCTGTGGGCATTGCATGCACACACATACATGCAGGCAAAACCCTCAGACACTTACAAAAAAATAATAAAATTTCATTTTATTTCTTGGTTTTTTTTTTTGTTTTTTTTTTGTTTTTTTTTTGAGACAGGGTCTCTCTGTGTAGCCCTTGCTGTCTTGGAACTCACTCTGTAGACCAGGCTGACCTCAAATTCACAGAGATCTGCCTGCCTCTGCCTCCTGAGTGCTGGGATTAAAGGTGGGTACCACTAGGTTGAGTATGGCGAAACTCTGTCTCAAACCCTCCCCCTCAAAATAATAATGTTTTTAAGAGGCTGGAAAGATGGCTCAGTGGTTAAGACCACTTGCTGCTCTTGCAGAAGAATGAAGTTCAGTTCCAGCACCCACATGGCAGCTCACAACCATCCACAACTCCAGTTCCAGGGGATCCAACACCCTCTTCTGACCTCAGAGGACACCAAGGCATGCATGTAGTGCACAGACATACATGTGATCAAAATACTCATAAATTGTTCTTTAAAAGTGTTTTTAAAGTGTTTGTTTTGCCAAAAACTCTGAATTCTGAGTCTAGAAAACTAGCATTATTGGGTCATTTCTTTCTACCCGCCTGTAGATCAGCATGTTCGGGGCTAAGATCGTTTGTGGGCAGTTCTGATTATGGATCTACTGTGTAGGAGGAATCTCAGGGACCCAAAGGAAACAGCAGAACATCCTGGGAGCCTGTGTGCACACTCATACGTGAGTGTGCAAATACACTTGTGCTTGCAGGTCTGTGTGTGGGTAGGTCTGTATGATTGCACTTACCCATGTATGGACATGTGAATCTCTCAGTGTGTGTGTGTGAGAATCCCCTGGACCCATGCTGGAGGAACTGAGGGCATCCGGTGGGACTCCAAGGAGCTAGCTCAGATGTTGGTTCCTACTGTCCTCGGGACTTCATGTCACATGCCTTTCCCTTGCTTTCTATCTATCACTCTGTTGTAATAAACTTTAGCCATGAGTCCTGGGAGTCATCCTCCCAATCACCAAACCGGAAGACAGCCTTAGAGACCCAAGTGCACTTGGTATGTAGATGTATACAAAGGGCGAGCATGTGTGTGTGTGTATGTGTGTGTGTGTGTGTGTGTGTGTGTGTGACTGAGTAATGCACACTCAAGAATGAGCCCAAGTGAAGATGCCACGTGTGCACACATACTCTCACAGACAGTATGACTATATGTGTCCAGGGACTGTGTATGTATGTGAACATACCCATGTGTACTTACAGTATGTAGGTTTATGTGTATGTAGGTGTGTGCATATAAGGTATACATGAGAGGTTATGTGTCCATGGTAGACATAGAGAGCTCATATATGGTAAGAACACAATGCGAATGTGCCTGATGGGATGTGTCCATATGCATATCTGACTGTCACATGCTTGTTCATGCCTTCCTCTCATGCTTTCTGGTTTCATGTGTATGAATATTGTACAGCTTTTGAGACCTCAACAACGTGTGTGTGTAGCTAGGGCCTCTCGGAAATGCAGCCCTTGCTTCCCAGGCTTCTCATTTTTAAGATCTGGTCCCATTACACATCATGGCACATGTGTAATCCCAGCATGGAAGTTCAAGTCATTCTTGGCTAGGCAGCAAGTTCATGGCCAGCCTGAGCTATATCATGCCATCTATCTCAAAACCAAAACAGACAAACAAAAATTCCTTCTGCTCCTGGGCCGGGGGTGCAGCCCAGTTTATCATGAGCAAGGCCCTGGGTCAATCCCAGTACTACAAACAGTAACAAACAAAAACAACAAAACTGAACTAAGTAGACACGACTTCTGGTCCTTTAATTTTTCAATTACTTCAAAGAAAATCTGGGATGGTCAATGGAAAATGGCCCTGTGGCCCAGTAACAACAGGAATGTCCCATCTTCCACCACAGGTTCCTCTGTTCCAGTGGGGTGGTGACCTTGGGCTAGTTCCTCCAACCTCTCTGTGTCTGGGTTTCTCCATTTAAATTGTTCCCCAGATTCTGACCTTTTGGGGTAGCCTGAGTGAAATGGCTGGCAGATTGGGAATGCCAATGCCCCACAACTACATTCACACACGCCTGCCTCCAATTCAGACTGAATGGCTCAAAGAATGCTATCACTTTCTAAGCTCAGACTCCACGACTGGGAAAACAAGGCACCACCACTGATCAACGGGGGCGTCCGCCAGTGCCCACACCTTGGCACGGCTCTAGATTTTGCACCTGAGCCATTCTTTGACTTACTAGATGTTTGAGCGAGTGAATGACAGACACTTTGTTGTTGTTTTGTTTGTTTAATTGATTGGTTTTTGGTCTTCTGAGGCATGGGCTCATGCTGCCCAGGCTGGCTTTGCATCATGTGATGGCTGATGACCTTGAACTGTTCCTCCTGCCTTCACCTCCCAAGCACTGGGACTGTAGGCCTGGACTGCCAAACTCAGCTGTGATCGGCAGCCTTTAGTGGTAAAAAGACTTAGGTTCAAAATTACTCAGCTACTTCAAATGTGAAGTAACCTACACAGAAGTGTATGAGACTCCTGGACTTTTGAGCCTCAGTTTCTTTACCTATAAAATGGGGACAATGGATATCTGACACCAGCCGCCCAGTAGATTCAAGTATCAATACATCTCCTAGCTGCTAGTTTCATCTAAATGCCAGACTCCCTTTCTGGGTGCCTCAGCCTGGTCCCACCCTATGATGCAAGTTTAAGTACACAGTTGGCGTGCTCCTGTCCCCTTGTGGCCATACAGGGAAGAGGCAGCCCAGAGCCCCTGGTGGTAGCTCCAGATCAGTACCGTGGCCTCTACCCCAGGCTGGCTTAATTTGAGGAAGTCAGGAAAGCTAGATCAGCCTCTGGTACTGTCCTCCCCAGATGGCTGAGGCCAGAGCAAGTCTGTGCCACCTTAGGCTGACAAGGGGCACGTGGCAGTTAGTTTTAATTGTCAACTTGACACAGTCTTAGAATCACCTGGAAAGAGGCTCAGTGACAGACAGCCCAGGGGGTCAGGTGGCCTGTGGGCATGCGTGTGAGGGATTTTTTTTTTTTAAAAAAAAGAGTTATTTATTTTCATGTGTTTCGTGCATTTATGTCTGTGTCTCCTAGAACTGGAGTTACAGACAGTTGTGAGCTGCCATGTGGGTGCCAGGAAGAGCATCCAGTGCTCTTAACCAGTAAGCCATCTCTTCAGCCTCTGGGGTTTTTTTTGTTTTTTAAATTAGGTTAATTGAAGTGGTAAGACCCACCTTGAACACATGGGTGACACACTTTCATGGCCTGGTCCCTGAACTGCAGACAAGAGTGGAAAGGCAAGCTGGGCAGGTAGGCATGCACATACTTAACTTCTCTCTGTTCTGCACCGCGGATGTGACTACGCTTCAAGTTCCTGCCTTGACTTCCCTCGATGGACTATACTCTGGTCCAACAAACTAAATGGGAATTTCTCCCCTGAGCTTTGTCAGGTGTTGGCGTCTGGTGTTCACCACAGCGACAGAAGCGACAACAGGAGAAGGCTGATTTTTGTTGTTGTTGAGAGACAGGGTCTCACACGTAACCCTGGCTGTCCTGGAACTCACTATGCAGACCAGGCTGGCCTTGAACTCAGAGAGGCCTGTCTGCTTCCCAGTTGATGACATTAAAGGTGTTCACCACCGGGCCTGACAGGACAGGGCTTCTTGACCACCCCACCATGTAGGGAGCTGCGTACAGCCGCGCCTTAAAGATGGCGCTGGTTTCCGCCTTCCACCTTCCGCCTTCCCGATGGTGAGCCCTCCCTGTGGTAAACAACTCCATATAAGGCTATAGCGGAATTTGTGGCTTGCTTGCGCATGCTTGAGCCTATTGGGCAATGCCCACGTGGCGACCTGGGGTTGGCTGCCCAGAGCCTATTTAAGGCCGGGAGAGGCTTTGCCCGGGGTCAGGTCGAGGTGGTCTCGACACCACCAACGCTTTCTCAAAAAGTTGAAGTCTGAATTGGGAGGGGGACTGAGGTCATATGAAAATTTCTACCTCATGAGTGTCAACTACTCACTCCACAGCATCTAAGCCATGTTAAACTAAGGTACATGCCAAGAACATGCCAAGCACATAGCAAACATATTCTAATACTCATGAGAGTGCCTATCCTGGGGCAGAAGAGGAAACAACGTGCATCCTCTATGGTAGCCCGCAGTAGACAAAAGCAAGGCCTCCAAGTCATACAATGGCCCCTGATGTGCCCTGGCTAAACCTCTCTCTCCCTGAAGCTCCAGCCTCCCTTCCTCATCGAAGGTCCTTAATACTAGGGCAGGGATGAGACAGCCGTCAAGAGGCCACACACAACTTCTCCCTAAACTCATCATATGCCAACCTTGTCACAACCTGAGAGGATATGAAGCCAGACCTAGAGCTGGGTGTGGTGGCACATGCCTTTAATCCCAGCACTCCAGAGACAGAGGCAGGCAGATCTCTGTGAGTTCAAGGACAGCCTGGGCAACAGAGTGAGATCCTGTCCCAAAACCAAAGAAAAGAAAAAGAAAAAAAGAAGATGGCAGCCCTGTCAGTCACACAGCATGGAGCCAGCCCTGTCAGTCACACAGCATGGAGCCAGCCCTGTCAGTCACACAGCATGGAGCCAGCCCCCTCAGTCACACAGCATGGAGCCAGCCCTGTCAGTCAGTCACACAGCATGGAGCCAGCCCCCTCAGTCACACAGCATCAGGCCATGCTGCTGGAGTTCAGCAGCAGCTCAAGCATTCACAAGTAACTAGGCTCCAGGAGTTGGGAGAAGGGGTGTTTCTTAGCAAATGGGTAGTAACTGCTCAAGCCTTCTCTACAGCAATGCCCCGCCCCAACCCTCGCCACACTTACTTCCTGATTTTCAGACCTTCTTCATTGTCTGGGAGGAAAAACTCAAAAGATTTGTACGTCTTGACCATGTCCCGGCGATACTGGCCAACGTTGAATTCTAGAGGGAGAAGAGGCTTAGCTTTCACAGGACAGCAGCCCTACCAACCCCTGCCCAGGACCCCTCCCCAGGCCCTGCCTCCACCCAGCCTTCTCTCTTCCCCTCCCTTAACAGTCCTCCCATGATCCCCTTGGAGCCTCACCCCGAGTCGGCACACCAATCCAGTTGAGGTACCGGGTCAGCTTCTTAGAAATGTAGGTCTTGCCCCTGGCTGGCAGGCCCACCATGACGATGAGTGTCGGGCAGTTGGTCATGCAAACTGGAAGGCAAGCAGTGCCGGGATGGTTAATCTGGATTGTCACCTTGATGGGTCTAGAATCACCATGGAAACAAATCTCCGTCTATGAGGGGGTTCCCATTAGGTTAACTGAGGCAGGAAGACAATCTTAAATGTGAGTGGCACTGTTCCCTGGGCTAGGGTCCTGGACTGAAAGGAAAAAAAAAGGGAGAAAGGGAGCGAGCGGCGCATCAGCATCCATTCATCTCTCTGTTTCCTCACCATGGATGTGAGGTCACCAGCGACCTCAGGCTCCTGCCAACACAACTTCCTTGCTGTGATGGACTGTCCCTTTGAACCATGAGCCAAGAAAAGCATTTCCCTCCTTCGGTGTTCCACCAGGTGCTTGTCACAGCAACACAGAGAGTAACTAATTCGAGCACACTGTCGCACGATGCTGGAGCTCTGAGTCTCCCTCTCTCCCAGTGTTTTACCAGCCCGAGGGCACAGGATTGGCACCAGCTGTGATTCCTGGCATCAGACAGATCTCTAGTACCCCCAGATCCAGTCTTAGGCTGCCATGTGTCCTGTTCCAGGTCTGTCTGGGCTCTGAAACTTCACCAGCCCTTCTCATCACAAAGCACACAGGTATACAAAGGCAACCAGCCAGGCCAGCAGCTAAACACTCTATGGAACTGCCCACTGCTGGAGGACAGTGGAGCCGATGCCTGCCTCTCTGACCCAGGAATCCATACCCTAACCTCCACCTATCTCCAATGATGTGCCAGCTCCGCTGTGGTCAAAAGTTGAATTTCTTTTTCTCTTCAAAGCTCTGCCTTAAAGTTTTCCCTTCAACAAGGACCCCCTTTCCCAAGGGCACCTCCCTGTGTCCCTGGGGCATTTCCTCCCCCCTACTTGGTCACCTCACTAATGACTGTTATCTCTGGACTGATTATTTGGAGTAGCTAATAGGCATGACTGCCCTCCGAGCCAAGCAGTCACCAACTGCATGCACACCTTTACAAAAGCGTTATCCTGGATAGGTCTGCTGAATGCTTATGTCCCCTCACAGAGGGTGAGCAGCGTCTTGAGACCCTCACCTGAGATCCAGCTGCTGTCTACCACCTGTGGCATGCACCCCCAGCCATGTAAGGAACCCCTCCCCAATGCTCAAGAAGGAAGTCCAATACACTCAGTGGCTCTTCAGAGTGAACTTCTGTGGAATTGTGCCTCAGTTCGTCCTGAGGACCTTGGGAAGAAGGGTAGACTTTGTTTACATCTCCCCAGGGAAGGAATTTAGCCCAGGGTCCCTGTAGTGCCTGTGCTGCTCACGTTCCAGTCCTGCACTGACGCTCGGTGATATGAGCACGGAGGTAACCAGAAGCACATCGGGGTTCAGGGCCACAAGGGACTGAGACCGGAGGCCCCCAAATGACGATTTTCTTGATAGTCTGCTCATCACCATCTCACGTGCTACCCAGTCAGGGTGTCAACCAGAGAATCTGCCAAGGCTGGAGGTAGGAAAAGACTTGTCCACAGCTGCCCTGAGCGTCAGCTGCCTAGGCCTGACAGCAAAGCAGCAGGACTGCCTGTGACTCGGCTGTCAGTGTGGCCAGATGCGGCCCTACCCTGGAAGTCACGGGAGCCTTCCTTTCATCACCCATAAGATCAGGGCCGGTAACCATAGGGGACAGACTGCTGGACGGATGTGCCCATTAGCTGCCCTCCTTTGCCAGACCATCAGGAGCCCCTCTCAGCTGGACCTCTTAGGACACAGAGACCTTGGGGACAGTTAGTTCTGCCTATTGGCAATCAGGCAGGTCTCAGTTCCTATTTTGATTATGACACCTTCCGACAACTCAGAGTCTCGGTGTCCTCACCGACATGATCTTTCACTGTCCCCGTGGAAAAGCTGGAGCCCTTCTGGAAAGCTGTGCCCTCTGCCTCGCCCGGGCAGCATCCTGGACTACGGACACAGGTGTACTTAGCCCCGACTGCACTTTGGACTTGAGATGCAGGCTGCATCATCCTGTGCATGACCCAAACTGTGAACCCGGGGGAGGGGACACTGGCTGAAGGAAGAGTGAGGACGCTTGCAGAATAACCTCAGCATTGGCTAAGGCGAGAGGAAACCGAGTGAAGCAAGGCCCTGCCTCCTCAGGGCCAGCGGACTGCACATTTCCGCCCAGGCTGACCAGGAGCTCTGAAGAAATTTAAAGAGAGTTCATCAACCATTTACCATGGTAATCCATCTGTCCACCCCTGCCCCTCCTGACGAGCCCTTACACACACACACACACACTCGGACACACAAACACAAACACGGACACACAGACACACACACACGGACACATGGATACACAGACACACACACACACGGACACACAGACACACACGGACACACAGACACACACGGACACACAGACACACACGGACACACAGACACACACACACACACACCCCATTGATCCCTCAGTGTTCATGATTTCAAGATCAAGGTACTATACCTACTCTTCACACCATGACTAAAAGCAACTCGGGAGAAAAGGGTGTACTAGGCTAACACTTGCACATCACTGTTCATCACTGAAGGAAGTCAGGACAGGAACTCAGTGCAGGAACTGCACCTGGAGGCAGAAGTTGGAGCAGAGGCCATGGAGGGGTGCTACTTATTGTCTTGGACATCATAGCTTGTTCAGTTTGCTTTCTTTTTTTTAAATTTATTTATTTATTTATTATGTATACAATGTTCTGCCTGTATGTATGTACGTCTGTAGGCCAGAAGAGGGCACTATAGATGGTTGTGAGCCACCATGTGGTTGCTGGGAATTGAACTCAGGTCCTCTGGAAGAGCAGCCAGTGCTCTTAACCTCTGAGCCATCTCTCCAGCCCCCTCAGTTTGCTTTCTTATTCAACCCAGGACCACCAGCCCACAGGTGGCACCCCCACAATGGACTGGGCCCTCCCCCATCAATCACTAAGAAAATGCCAGCTGGGCGGTGGTGGTGCACACCTTTAATCCCAGCACTTGGTAGGCAGAGGCAGGCGGATCTCTGTGAGTTCGAAGCCAGCCTGGTCTACAAAGTGAGTTCCAGGACAGGCACACACAGAGAAACCCTGTCTCGAAAAACCAAAAAAAAAAAAAAAAAAAAAAGAAAGGAAAAGAAAATGCCCTACAGGCTTCCCTGCAGCCAGATCTTCTGGAAGCATTTTCTCAATGAGGATCTGTCTTCTCAGATGACTCTAGCTTGTGTCAAATTGACCTAAAACTAGTCAGCACAACATCTATTTTCCCAGAGCAGACCTGGGCTCCCTCTCACAGCCTCCTCCCACAGTCTTTGGTGACAGCACCCCTCTTCCCCACTCCCATCAATATGCAAGGTGGGCAGTAAGGGGAGCAGAGTGGATCTAGGCACAAAACAAGGCAATAAATTAGTGCTCACCTCTGCTCCCCAAGATAAGCTCCCAAGAAATAACCCAAAGCAAACCAAAGTTCAAGAACATTCGTGGCAGCTCTGCTTACCACAGCGCGATGTGGAGATAACCCCTAGAGTGGAGAAATTATAAACAGAAGCAGAACAAAGAGGGGTGCAGTACAGACCTTGAGAGACACGGAACAGAGATGGAGTATGCAGCCAGAACCCCAGCCCCGAGCCCACAAGGACCCCAACATCAGCAGCCAGGACAGCAGAACACATAGTCTATAACACGGTACACACAGAGAGAAGGAAGTCTGAAGACATGTCAACTGAGCGCTCTCTGGTTCCCTTTTCCATGTATTTGCTGAAGGCCACAGAGCCCTAGGAGCCCCAAGGCCTGAGACATGTGTGCCAGTGGAGACTGCCTGCCAGCCTACCTACCAAGCCCTTCCACCAAAGGCACAGCCGAAGTTCCTGGAGTGGACTCCAGGTAGACTCCTGAACTGATTGTATCTGCTCTCACCATCTTGGCCAGACTGAGGAAGGAAGAGGTCTTAAAAATTAAGCAACATGGCATGTCAGTCCCACTCGGGGGACAGAAGTTGTCTCTCCTGTTGACTTGTGCACACACACAAGTCCTGCCACCCAGGAGGAATCATGCCATCTTGTCACCTTTGGACTGAAAAAAGCCATCAGAAGTCAGACGTAGTGGCACCCGCCTTTAATCCTAGCACCTGGGAGGCAGAGGCAGGAGGATCTCTGTGAGTCTGAGGCCAGCCTGGTCTATAAGTAGTGAGTTCCAGGACAGTCAGGGCTACACAGAGAAACACTGTCTCATAACAAAACAAAACAAAATACCTAAAAACCCAACAACAAAAAAGCACTTGCTCTTGGAGAGGACCAGGGTTTGGATCCCAGCACCCATGCAGAGGCTCACAAGGATCCGTAACTCCAGTTCCGGACTACCTGTTACACTCTTCTCACCTCTAAGGACATCAGACACATACAAAAAGCACAGACACACATGAAATAAAAATATTCATACACATAAAATAAGTAAATAAATACAAAAAACTTTAAAAAAAGAAAGAAAAATGGTATTCTGTCACTCAGGAGGCAGAGGCAGGAGGGTCACCACAAGGTCAACAGGACGCCGACGTAGTGGCTTCCCGGCCATCCAGAGTCTGTTCCCAAAAACAAACAAACAAAGGAAGAACAATGTCCTACCTGCCATGGTCCTGGGGCCTCGTCCTTATGCCCTGGACCACCTCCCCAGAGCTCCTAAAGGTTGAAGTGGGGATTCCAATGGTAAGGAAGGTTAATAGCTTCCAGACACAGAGGTGTGGCTCTGAATTTTATAAATTATCAAATTTTATCAACTGCTTATGGTGTTGGAGGCTGGAGAACATGGCTCTGTCATTCAGCCCCAGGACCCTGAGGAGCTGGGGACTAGACACCAGAGGAAACCAACCTACCACCAGCCCAGAGTAGCAGTGGGTACTGCTTCTTCCTTCCCATAAGGAAGGCCCTGTGGTCAGGCTACCCTTCCCCACCCTAGGGTCTTTACTGTCCTCACAGTCCTGCACCCTGGCCGGAGTCACTGTGCAAAGGTAGAATGCTGCACACGTGCAAACACCATGTGTGTCCTGCGGCCTCTGCGACCTCTGCCTGGGGCCCACGCTCCCAGGCACACATCTGCAAGCCTCATCTTTGGCCATGTCACCTCCTACTCCAGGAAAGTATGAATCTGCAACTCAGACTGTTCCAACACTCTCACGCTGACAAGCCCCTCCACTTACACAGAGCCACTTTCTTTTTTCTTTTTTTAGTTTTTTGAGCCAGGGTTTCCCTGTGTAGCCCTGTCTATCCTGGAACTCCCTCTGTACACCAGAACTCAAAGAGCCACCTGCCTCTGCCTCCCCAGGATTAAAAGCATGTGCCATGACTGCCTGGCACAAGAGCCACATTTTCATCTACACTTAGAGCTTAGAGAAAGACATACAGGCCCTGACTCAGGAGCAGATAACTGAGCAGGTCCCTCCTCTGTGGGCCTCAGCTACTTTCCGCCTATAATGAGGGGATGGCTCAGGCTGACACCTCAGATTGGTGGTGATGAGATCTGCTTCTACTTTTCTTTCTTTCTTTTTCTTTGTTTTGTTTTTGTTTGTCTGTTTTGTAGCCCTGACTGTCCTGGTACTCACTACATAGACCAGGCTGCCTCAGACTCACAGAGATCCTCCTGCCTCTGCCTCCCGAGTGCTAGGATCAAAAGTTTGCGCCACCATGCCCAACTTGCTTCCACTTTTCAAGTATCAACTCACGAGAGGCAAAGACAACAATGGTCTCATCCTAGGGCTGGGGTCTAAGGGTCAGCTCCCTGCCTAAGGTCACAGAGCTGGTCCAGGGTGTGGCCTGAGTGCTACTGGCCCCAAAGTCCAGGTTCCTACTCCTCCTGTAACAGGTGCAGACA